>VZTX01005590.1:0-70710 GCA_013400915.1 Pardalotus punctatus
GGCCCGGGGGCTCCGGGGAACTGCGAGCCCGGGGCTGTCACATGCAAACCTTGCCGGGAGCCCCGGGCTCCGTTCCGCCACCGGCGCTTTGCCCTTGTTTTCCTCGGGTTTCTCTGTTATTCTTTGTTTTAGTATTTGATTTTGTAAAATTTTCTACTTTTATTTTTAATTCAGTTTTTTACTCCTTTTTTTTTTTTTTTTTAACTGCCCTCCTCGGTTTTGTGTTTGGGGTTTCTTTCCCCCCCCCTTTTTCCTCCTGTTCTCGGGCATGTGCTGCGTTTTCTTTTCCATTTAAGTTTACAAAGGGATTGGCGAGTCCCTCACAGCGGATCTCCATCGCACTATCGCCCTTTCCTCGCCGTTCATCCCCTATAGCAGCTATAGGTCCCATACAGGTGACGATATAGGGTGCCCTTGTTCTGCGGGAAAAGCTGCGTGCACGCAGGCTTCCAGGGAAAGGGATCCCACTGCAGAGAAGCTGCTCTGCCGCTAAAGCTGCAGCCAGAAGCCCTTGTTCTCTGCTCGCCCAGAACAAATCCAGGCTGCTTTTCTGTTTTTGAAAGTTGAGTTAATATTGGGGTGAGATTTTTTTCTCGTGTGCTAATTGTTGTTTTGTAATGAATCTGCAAAACCAAGCATCTGAGGAGCTGAGCTGCACCACGAGCAGCAGCTGCGAGCAGGAAAATGACAGGAGACACCAGCAAGAACTGGGTTTGCATATGAAAACAGCAGCACCCCTGGCTTGGAAATTGAGTGTGAGACCGCTGGTTTGGGTTTGTTTTTTTCTCAATGAGCGCTCTTGTTGTGAAGGGGAACTGTCAAAATCATGGGGTTTTTTTCAGGGAAAGGGGAGATAGAATTTTCCTTGCCGTTGAGATGGATAATATCTGGTCTTTTATACGCTTCATTTAAAAATGTATCATTTTATACGATTCCTTGTTTGGAACTGGAAAATTAGTAGGACAGCAGGATACAGGATTTTTTATTGCTAGATTTAGAAAAGAGGTGTTTTCATCTAAACAACTCCATTCCCGAACACTTGTTTTTACTAAAGCTTTCACTGGTAATCATCGAGGTCATAAAGCTGAAAATCATCACTTTTATTAGGCAATTCTGCAAAACCTTTAAATATTTTAATTTGCAATCAGGACATTTTAGGGCGAAAAGTTCCATTTAACCAAAGGTTCAGCTAGTGAACGTGCTGTTCAGAGCATCACCGTCGTAAACCAGGCAGCTTTTACGTGTTGCTCCCAAACAAAGAAAAATGCTGCTGGGATTGAAAAACAATCTCTGAGCATTACTGGCCCTATCTAAACTAAGGAAGAGCTACAGAAGCAGGAGGGTTATATCCCAATGTATATATGTCTCCTTTCTGGGAAGGGATTTGCATGTGGAGCTCAGGTTATTGCACCAAGAGAATGCTGTGCCCTTTCGTCTGCCAGAGCAGGAGTGATTCCTCAGTGCACCCAGTGCTGGCAGCCTGGCACAGATGTTGCTAATGGCTGGTCACTCCTCATTACAGTCTCTGACCTAACAATTAGCAATAACAGGGGAGATCAGCTCAAAAAAGTTTGGTGATAGAGATTGCCAGGCTGGGTTGTAGTCAGACTTGGTGCTTGCCTGCTTCCTGCAGGATGCCCAGGTCATTTGACCACGGTGTTACGCAGGGCTGTAATGAGCTATTTTGGTGTTACTCCCATCAGGAAGGTGGCTGAGTCACAGCCCTGTTGTGCCAGGTGCTGTACACGCAGGGGAGTGACAGTGCCCTGCCCCAAGGAAACAGTCTTAAAAAAACAGAGATGACAGGTAGATGTTTGTCTCCTCCTGGCCAGGATGGGTGACAGGGACAGAGCTGGGGAAAGCACCAGGATGCTGGTTGGGAACAGCATCACAGTGGTATGGAAGCCGACGGGCTTTGGTAGCCAAAGGAAGGAATTTAAGGAAGGGCTATTAAGGCTCTGAGGGCTCAAGTGGTTTTCCTCGTAGTTTTATGGTTTCTGATAAACCACACTCAGTGTCCTTGTTCATTCTTCCAAGACTTCGGTGACTGTGCCACGTTATTCATCTTTTCAAAACACTGTCCTCAGCAGGAGCAGATGCTCTTTGGTAGAGGGGCCCCCTGAGAGGTAGACACAACCTTTTCTCTTGTAAATCCAAATGCTTGGATATCCTGCAGTGTGCATGTCACACCTTATGGTGATAGAGGAGCAGCTACAAGGATCTTTTCAGCCCCCAAAACAGACCTACCCTTGTTTGCAGGTCAGTGGTGCAAGGCAGACAGTGGAGCCTTCCATGTCTGGGGCAGGTCTTTCAGATAAGGCAGGAGTTTCCTACCTGCTTGAAGCTCAGGGAAAAATAAGGAGATGATTATGATTTACATTTATAGGTCCCACATCCTATCATTGTGGTCATGAATAATAGCAGAGGGGCCGTGGGTTGGCTGGGTGGTGTGGAAACAGAACCACAGGGCAGAGAGCCATGGAGCAGGGTAGGATGTACTGTCAGGGCTATGGCAGGGGGAGACGGTGTTCAGGAGTGGCTGCTCAGCACCAGCTGTGTGGTATTCATTTACATTTTTAAAACATCGGGATGAAAATTACCTGTGTTACAGTGTGGTGACAGGGAAGGTTAGAGTCCTGTTATCAGATTCCTTGGGTAAGCTGGAGTATTTTAGCTACTGAAATATAACTGAATTATTTTTCCTGTTGAGCCTCTGGGAGTGAATAACAGTGCTGCCTGCCTTCTTGCTGCAGTTTTCATGGTGAGACCACAAAATCCAATCCCAACACACCTTGCTAACTGACATGTAGAGGTTTCCAAATGACCTGTTTCTAGAAATTTAAGCTTGGTATAGAAACAAGGAATAGAAACATCACATGAAAAAAGTTACAGTGGCTGTTTTCAGAAATGGAAGTTGTGCTGAGGGCAGCTCTGTTGGTTTATCTGTAACCTCTGCAAATGCCACTTCATGAATAAGCATGGCTGAAAATGTGTAGCAGCTGAAATGCTGGAATTTGGAAGACATTTTTAGAGGGACCTGGAGTAAACTCAGCTGAGGTTTCGTGTGTGTCAAGCATCCCCTCTGTGTGTGTGGGGACTCATGTTTTTCTCAGTAGGAGTTGCATAAACACGTGATGAATCCTTCGGATACGATGACTTATCTGTAATAGACATGGTGTGTAATACATTCTGATCTCACTACAGATACAGACCTGTGTTGCCATATCCTCTTCCAAAATAATGAAGGCAATCAAGTCACTGTAACAGGGGTGACAAGTTCAGAAGTCTAATAGAGGTGTGCATGCATGGGACAGTGGACTTTGGCCCCTCACAGGACATAGCTAGATCTTCAAGTCCTGGCTATGTTTATTGATCTTCTGACCAGGAATAACAAATGGGTGATCTTAGATTTGCCCTTTGCTCCTGAATAATTCTCTCTGAGGGAGAGAACAACTGAACCTTGAGAGTGAGCTAACAGTATTTTCATCATGTGGCTCCTTCCATTGTTTATGTGCTCTTTAAAGTCCTTTTTGACAAACCAAAGGATATCAGAGCCCTGTAATTAGTGGAGGGCAGAAGAAGCTGAGGCTGCCTTTGGTCTGTGTGCAGAGCTCCCACTGAATCAATTAGAGCTGAATGTGTGGCTCAAGGTCAGGGTAGATGGTCTTGGATCTTATGGTGATATGATATATAGAGCAGTGTGGGACCCCTTTATTTATACATTTGTCATCCAGCTCACAATAAACTCCTTTCATTCCTCCTGGTTCATGACCTGGCCATAGTGATTCACGTGTTAGCCACTTCCAGGTTGGGTTATTTTGACTCATGCTGTTTGGACCTCAGCATAAAATTCAGAAGGAAGCCGCAGCAGGAGAAATGATAGGGCAGAGGTAAAACCATGGGACTGTGCTAGAAGTGCTGCTGAGAGCCGATCACATCCCTTGTCAGCAGAGCATCCTGAGAGCTGGCAGAGAAGCACCTTGTGCTGCTGGCTGAAGAACCCTACCTTCTTGTTATTTAGTTGAAGGACTCTGTGTATTTTTTTTTTTTTTTATATGGGATCTCCTCTTAATTTTGCAGCTGGATCAGTTAAGTGACTTAACCAAAGTCACTGAGTAAGTCACTGTCTCAGTATAATTTGGGGCACAGCACAGGTCTGAAAACAGAGCATATTTCCTGGAGAGAAAGAACAAGTAGCCCTGTGAAAGGGCTAGAAAGAGCCAGTAGACCTGTGGCTTTTACCTTACTGATTGGCAGAGCTTGGTCTTTGAATCAGAGCGTGTGCTTTGTTCCTGTTCAAACTCTTGGATATCCCAGTGGTTTGGTTCTGAGAATTGTCTGTCCTCAGTGGTGGATGGGTTCCAGATACCAGTGGGAATGCTGAAAGGGATTATCTGATGCCTTGCGAAAGCATGAAGCTCCCAGATGAGAAATGAGGCCACATCCTATAGGCACTTGTAGGTCCCTTAGTGAAGGTATTGCAAGCCTTGGAAGGGAGTTGAGTAGGTGGGACTTGAGTTGTTCTCCAGTCTGCTGCTGCAAGTCCTACAATACTGAGCCCTTACAGTCATGAGTACAAGAAGAGAGACCTGGTTGTTACAATGTGTGCTGATATGTTGTTCAGATATTGTTTCACTCACTAGAGAAACAAGAGTGGTATGGATCTGCTGTTCCCAGAAATTTGGGGAATCAGTGAATCTTTGCACTGTTTTGAGAGTGCCAGATAATGGTTTCTCCTGGGGATCTCTATTCATGCTTTGATTGCAGAAGTGTTAGATTTCAATGATTTGAAAACAATATTAAGAGTTTGGAGGGTTTGTGTGAAGGTGGGCAAAGGAAGCTCTTATGACTCTTGTCATCTTGGTGTTCCTTCCAGCAGGTGCAAAGGGTTGGGCATAGGAGGATTTTAGCAAAAGCCAAATACGGAATGGAAAACAAGACAGCATAACCAAAGAGATTGCCCTTATTGAAAATAACTTCCACATTGCAAAGCACTGTGCTATTTCTAAGCTTTGTGTTCAAAGCAGAGGGTTGGGCATCTTGATTTGTGAGACATGTTCCTGTTCCACCTCTGGTTTAGGGTGTGTCTCCATGTGAGCAATTATGCTGCTTACACCTCAGTTTCCCTTCCTGCAGAGTAGAAAGAAAATAGCTAAAGTCATTTCAGGTTTGAGAAGCTTAAAACATTACTTTCTGGACAGCTCTTAGGAAATTTCCCTGATGGAAGTTGAAGTTGCTAGTTTAATGCAAGTGATGGTGATGTTGATAAAAAACAGATCACATCTGTTGCACTTGATGAAAATAGTACAGCAGCATTTCAGATGTAAATATTAATTGATTTCTGCACTGCAGATTTCTTCTTGGATATTTAAATTATTGCTAAGGAGGAGGGAAAGGCTATCAGGGAGATTAACAAATCCATTATTAAGGCTGGAAATGGAGGGTTGCCGAAGTGCCATTTAATAAAATGTAAAAAGCCCCTTTCTAAAGGACGAAGCAGCAGAACACACAATGAAAGTGAATCACAGCTGCCAGAAGGGATGCCAAGCAGCAAGCACTTATAATCAGAAAACTGTACTTACAGATCATTCGGAGCCACTAAATTAAATGATCTCATTCTCTCCTAAAATACTCTTCCTTTAGCCCCTCCCCAGTGTTGCCTGTGGATTGCTCAACCACATTTAAAATCTGACTTTAGGGGCTTTTTGGTCAGCAGTTGAATGGCACTGGGCCTCTTCATGCTATTCACTTTCCACCCACTTTTGTTTCTGTCACATACAACTCTGGCATTTTGCAGTCTGACCTGCCCACACGAGCACTTGGGATGGCAACTGCAGGATTTTGCAGATCCTCTGTGGCTCCATGGTTGATTTGCCTCTTCTTTAGGGCTCCTTCTTTGGGGAAATATCCCACAGTTTATTCCCAAATTTGTCTTTGTTTCGCACAGATTTTTTTTTTTCTAATTGTATGTTGTTCAGAAACAAAGACTTGGAAGCTGAGCTGAAGTGTAAATGCAGGAGCTGATCCTACATTATTTCATGCAGAACTGATCCTGCTGTTACTTCATTCCAGGGCTGATTTAATTCACCATGTGTATCAGGATCCCCTTCCTTCATACTCTCTTGTTTTGTATCTTGAACTTTACCTTCATGAGGCTGACTCTCTGATATGCTCCTAACCTACCCCTTCATTTTCCAGCCATGACTTTCCCTATTTAATCCCTAGAGCGGCACCACATATCTCCCAATGTTCCATCAGAAAAGCTAGTGGCAGTGGATGCTCACAAGAGACTATTTTGCAGTGATTTTGGGGCTTCATCATGAGTTTGGGGGTTGGAGTTGTGGGGTTTGGGCTTTTTAATGTTTAGAATTGCTAATGCTGAGAGGCAAATGGCTTTGGAAGTTGGTTAGAGAAAGCACAGTTAGAGCCCAGAAATGTTCTTCTGTTAACCTCGCTGTCGTGGAGATATCTGTACACCTGTGTCCTTTTCCCTAATCCAAGATCTTATGAGTAGTCCTTGAGACTGCTCCAATTTGGAATTTTCCATGTGCTTTTAACAACCTCCTCTATGGGCAGTTTCCACTGTAGAAACATGAGGCGGGGAGAGAGAATACTTCCTTTGCCGAGTTCTCCCCCAGACAAAAGGCAGTCTTTACACATGCTGTGGTCAGGCTGGGTGTAGGTGTATGAGTAGAGGCTGTCCTGTCCAAGCAAGGGCTGGGACTGGTTTCCCCAGAATGAGGGAGGGAAGTCCCTGGAGGTGTCCCAGCTTCCTTTATTTTTCAGCTATCCCACCTTAAGAGAAACAAAACAAATCAAGCCCTAGAGATTTGGAGATGAAAAGGTCTGTGTAAGAACTGAATAGAGGTATTATTTTTATGGCCATCAGCTGCAAGCCTGCAGTTTTCTGAGGAAACCTCAGAAATGGTGAATCAGCAAATTGTGTGTAGAGAAAAGTTAGCTACCCTGAATCCACATTTTTCAGGCCTTCTCAAGTTGAGTGCTAGCAACTCTTGCAATTCCATCATGAATCTCCTGATACTTTGTGCTCTGCCTAAAGTCCTTACTACCAGACACAAGCCATTAATTGAGAATCTCTGCTTTTCTGGGTTTTTTTCAAGGTACTTCTCCATCTCCTATTCTGATGGAGGAATGCTTGCAAATGTAACCAGTCATGGCCTAAAGGTTCAGAAAATAACCTGAGTTAGAACTACAAAACAGTCTTTGGAGGGTTTCTAAGTCAGAATCAGTTTGAGATTCTGATTTTTACTATGAATGTTATGATTCTGATCATGAATGTTCTCTGAGTGTTCTCTGAGTGCATTTTGAGTAAGTAAAATATTTTAGAGACTGGTATCATACAATTGTATGTTATCAGGTTTTTAAGCTCCATTCCAGCTAATGTTGAAGTTGGTAAAATTCAGGGTCATAGAAATGATCCAAGGGTTTTGACCTACATGAAAATCAGGATATAAATACATTATTAAAATTCTGAAAAGAGTGATCATACTGGAAGGTGTGTGACAGCATTTATTAAAATGTTTGAGATGGTCACTGTTGTTCCTTGTAAATGTGCTGCTTCAAATACAGTGAGTTTGTTATGCTGTCTCTTGTCTATGCTCTCAAAGGCTCTGTGCACGTTGTAAAATGGCTCTTGCTCCTTAGCCTCCCATGAAAAACAATGTAGCACTCACTCCAGGTGGGAATTCGCTGCACTTTGCCTTTAGTTACATCTCCACAGGTGAGCTGTAGAAAGTTGCCACCCTGCGCCTGGGGCTTTATCTTTTGTAGCCTCTCTGCTTTATCCTTCCCTGTCGGTTCCATGGGGGTGGGCATGGAGCCATCGCCTGGAGTGCTGTGTCCACTTGTGGGCTCCTCAGTTCAAGGGAGACCTAGAGCAGGTCCAGTGGAGGACTACAAAGTTCATCGGGGGACTGGAGCGTCTCTTACGAGGAAAGGCTGAGGGAACTGGGCCTGTTCAGCCTCAAGAAGAGATGACTGAGAGGGGACTTCAGCAATGTCTGTCAGTATCTGCAGGGAGGTGTCAGAGGCTGGACCGGGCTCTGCTCGGTGGTGCTCAGCAATGGGACAAGTGGCGACAGGGAGAAACTGATACACTGGAAGTTCCACCTGAATATGAGGAAGAACTTTACTGTGCGAGTAACTAAGCGCTGGCACGGATTGCCCGGAGAGGTTGTGGAGTCTCCCTCGCTGGAGATATTCCAGAGCCATCTGGATGCAGTCCTGTACAATGAATGTGCTCTGGGGTGACCCTGCTTGAGCAGGGAAGTTGACCCACTGTGGTCCCTCCCAACCTGACCGACTCTGAAATTCTGTGACCAGACCACCTCCCCCTCGGGGTCTGGGTGGGCACGGNCGGTTGTGCCCCTCCCCCCGCCACGCTCCGGCCGTGCCTCGGTGCTCCCGGGAACTGCATTTCCCAGCCCGCCCCGCTCCGCTCCGCTCCGCCCGCCCGTGAGCGCCGGGCAGAGGTAAACAAAGTGCTGCGAGGCGGCGGGCGGGGCGGCGGCCGGAGGGGCCGGTCCCGCCGCGGGGCTGCCGGGCCGAGGGGGCCGGGGCTGGGATCCTGGCTGGGCCCGGCGTGAGGGTGAATCCGGGCTGGCCGCGGGGGCAGCGCTCGGCCGGGCGGTGGGGACGGGGCTGGGTGAGGAATATCGCCCGCCGCTCCCCGGCGGGAGCATCCCGGAGCGGGTCATCCTCCGGCATTTCCTCCCGTGTTCCCTTGCCGCCCCTCGCCCTCCCAGGAGAGCCGCCCCCCGGGACGGGGTGAGGAGGCCCGGGCACTGGGCAGAGACGGCGATCCCCGGCGCCTCTCCGCCGCAGCCATCCCCGTCTCCAGCGGGGAAGCCGGGAGCGTGGGGGCGGAGGGCGGCCCGGGGCTGCGGAGCCCCCCGGCCATGGAGCAGGTCCAGATGATCAACATCCAGCGGCTGCTGGAGGCGGCCGAGTATCTGGAGCGAAGGGACAGAGGTAATGGGGGGAGGATGGGTGCCCTCCGTGAGGGGAAGGGGGCAGGGGTCAGAGCCCCGCCGAGGGGGGAGAGTGACCCCGGGATCAGAGCCTGTGTTTGCTGGAGGGATGGTGGTAAATCCCCAGCCGTGAGAGGCTGGATGAGGGATAGTGCTGATGAGTCCTCCTGGAGGTGGTTGGTGAGGTGGAAGGTTTTTTGCAGAGTGGGGGAGATTGACGTGGATGTGGTTTCTGGAAGGAAAAGGGGGTATTGGTGTGAAAGTTTTCCCCTGGGCAGGAGAGGTGGTGGTGGGTGGCTCTGGCTCAGCAGAGACGTCAGTGGCACAATGAAATACATCTGGTTTGCCTGGTTCAGATAGGTTGGGCAGGAGGAGAGAGACGAGGCACTCTCTGGACTGTCATGGTTTTATTTTATATTTTCAGTGCTTGAGTGGTGGTCCTTCCGCCAGGGTTGGCAGAGACTTTATACTTCCTCCCTGTCTCCACCTCCCAGTCCACTTCCCTTTGAATATATCCTCAGTCATTTCCCTGAGCTGTTGTGGTTAAGGGCCTCCCCAGCTAGGTCGACTGGTTAGTGGTGAGGCCTGACTGCTACTTTTTTTCTTCTTTTCTCCTCTTTTTTNCTGGACCGGGCTCTGCTCGGTGGTGCTCAGCAATGGGACAAGTGGCGACAGGGAGAAACTGATACACTGGAAGTTCCACCTGAATATGAGGAAGAACTTTACTGTGCGAGTAACTAAGCGCTGGCACGGATTGCCCGGAGAGGTTGTGGAGTCTCCCTCGCTGGAGATATTCCAGAGCCATCTGGATGCAGTCCTGTACAATGAATGTGCTCTGGGGTGACCCTGCTTGAGCAGGGAAGTTGACCCACTGTGGTCCCTCCCAACCTGACCGACTCTGAAATTCTGTGACCAGACCACCTCCCCCTCGGGGTCTGGGTGGGCACGGAGCCGTCACCTCAGGCGTGGGGACACACAGCCGTTGCCCCGGGAGGGTCGCGCGTGTGTCGCTGCCCCCGCCACGCTCCGGCCGTGCCTCGGTGCTCCCGGGAACTGCATTTCCCAGCCCGCCCCGCTCCGCTCCGCTCCGCNGCCCTGCCTGTTGATTCTCTTGCAGAGTGTGAACATGGCTATGCCTCGACCTTCCCCTCAGTTCCAAGCCCTGGACTACAAGACCCAAAGCCCACGCGGAGGCTGAGCCGGGCACGGAAATACAGCGGCAGTGGCAGCATTGCCAGTATTGCCACCAGGTACGACATGGGAAGGATGGCACAGGCGGCAGGAACAGGGGTGAAGCTGCAGAAGAAAGCTGGAGGCAGTGGAGAGAAACTTGCACTCTGGGGAAAATGGAAAGAGTCTGAATAGCTAGAGGGATTCAGAGCTGGGGCACACAAATGCAGCGTCCCTTCTGGATCTGTAGCACTGGAAGCAGAGGGGACACAGGGGAGCTGGGTCTGAAGTGGCACTGCCAGCTGACACCATGCCAAAGCTCAGATGCTGCAGAGGGAAGTGGAATAGGGAGAGCTGTTCATAAGGTTTAGGGAGGAGATAGGCAATAGCTATTCCCATTATATACAGCTGATGTCTTTCCAACCCAGAAATCACTGCTTTTAAGGGATGGTGCATGTGCAGCCTGGGTGCTTTGGGATTGTAATGACAGGCATGATTCGAAGCAGGGAAATGTTTTGAAATGGATCCCGTACAACAAATGGGAGAGAGGGAGATGACTGACTGTAATGTACAACATGTTAAAAATTCAGTTCAGGAAAACGGAGCTGTCTTTCAGTCTGCCTTTCAGGGCAGTGGGATTTCCCAGCTTTTGATAGCTTGGTAATTGTAGAGCTCCATGTTTTTGACACTTCTCTTATTATACAATGCCATGTTTCTTGGTTTCTTAAATCTAGAAGAGACAATAGGATTAAGCCTATCGCTCGGTGCTGTAGTTGCATCTGCCTCTTCCCTCTCATTCCTGTTCTTTTTATTTTTGTTTGCTACCTTCTGTAGATTTGTTCAGACCTTGCTGAGACCTTCTGGGATAGAGAAACTTCAGAAACATAAAGTATGCCTTTGAAAATACATTTGCAAGCTTGCTTTTACTGCAGCAGGGCCTATGCAATCCATAAAATGGTGGCAGGTGGCTCAGGTGATTAAGGCTTTCTTAAGGCCATTGGGAAGGACCTGTAAAGGCCTAAGAGAAAGGTGCCTTTGCTTGCAGTGATTCTGCTTCGGCAGCACTTGATAATAAAGGTTGTTTGAAGCGATGTTAGGACACCTTGCTGTGGGGAAGTTTTCTTCATGAGTATCAGCATATCTTGAGCTCTTTGTATGCTGAATGTTTGTATTTGCTTCCCTACTTCATCCAGCATCTCCTAATTTGAGGGCAGTTGTAGCACGTTACTATCATGAACCAAAGTCCCCAGTTCTGTGACTTTGTGTTGAAAAATGATGGCAAATGCTGAATTGAGGTCGGTATTTTTCCCTCTAGGTTTCCACATAATATTTTTCCATCCCACACCTCTTTGTCTCAAAGGCCTTTGTCATGGCAACCTGCCCTTCTCCAGAGGAGGGCTGGAAGCACATCCCCCTCAGGAACTCCTTAGCACTGAATCCAGCAGCCTGTAGGCTAGAAAGGGATGCAGAGCACTCCCTGTCCCTGGGGCCAGGGTGCTCAGCAGGCCCTGCCAGCACAGAGCCCCAGGCACAGCTCTCTGCTGACACCAGCCCGCTGGGCCCTTGAGCATGACAGGCTGAGTATGTTCATGTGGGGGGAAAGGCAACAGAGAAGCAGAAAAGGTACTTTCTAGTGTTACTTAAAACCCTCTTCATACAAGGAATACTGAGGCCAAATTGAATCTTTAGAGTGAGAGTGCGGTTATCCACCCTGTTGCCTCCTGTGCTTGTTTCAGCCTCAGGGAGTGACCAGTGTCAGGTTTGCTCCAGGCAGAGACCAGAGTGGGTCTCTTGGGGTGCTCAGACCTTACATGCACAGTTGGAAATGGAAGTTTCTTTTAGCACAAGTCGTAGCAGCTTGCACTTGCTGTAGGAGATGGCAGGCCTTCCAGATGGCTGAAGTGCCGGGAAGTGACAACTGTGAAGTTTAGGGTGCCTCCAAATTCACTGCAGTGTCTTTTGTGTGATGCTGAGTATAGCATCAGCCTTGTTTAAGGAAGGCTCTGTATCATCTCTTCCTGTTAAAATCAAAGGGGCAATTCAGTAAGTTCTGTCTGGTGGAGTTGGAATGGACTTTGAATTAAATATCAAGTCCTTGATGAAGAACAAAACTTACATTTCATATGTGGACAAGAGATTTTCTTAGATTGCTTTTGTCTCAAAATGTTTAATTAGTGTAGAGAAATTATGCATTTAGATCTCATGCAGATTTTGTAATTTAACAGCCTCCTCTAAAAATGTCTCTTAAGCAACCTTGGCAAAATGCCAATTTTTTTATTTAGACACTTTTACAAATTGGCATGTGTACATTGTTGATGGTCTTTATTGAACCAAATAATCCATGATTTTGTGGTGCAGGGTATTTACGAAGCCTAGCAGCTTGTTTGATTCATAGTTTAAATCCAAGTATTTCCCTTCAGCATTTGCAGCCCAGACATGACAGCTATTTCCTCCCAACAGGCTCTGTGCTGTCATTGCACAAACACCCAGAAAGTTCTGAGGAGCAGAGAGCCCAACTCTGGATGGCAGTGGTGGAGCAAATCTCATTCTTACAGAACTATGGTAGTCTCACAGTCCCAGAAAAATAATTCTTTTCTACCCCAAACAGGGGTGTGGAGATAAGAGGGAAAACATTGCTTCATGATTTCTAATTCATATGATGCAATTTTAAAGAAGGATGTTGTGGCTCAGGTTCTCTTTTCCTTTGCTTGTCTCAGTTGTGCAACCAACAGCATGGAGATTGCTGCAGAGGGCTTCCCTCTGCAATCATTATCTACATGAATGTGCAGTGTTTTCTGTAGATATTTGAAAGGCTAGTGACTTTGAGTTAAAACATGAATATGTTTAAAAATACAGTTTTGCTTTAGTGGAGGATATTTCAGTATGGAAAATAATGGACTAAAATAATAAAGTGTAGAATCACAGTCATTGTGACCTGGTGTTTATAATAGAAAAGGGAAACTTTTTCAACAAATCCTACTTAACACATAGATAAAAGCAAAATACCAAGCAAATCAATTAACCAACATGTGTTACATTTGAATTGAATATTGCCTCTTTAAAGTTGCTCTTGACAAAAGTATCTTCTGGTTTTTGGAATGGTAAGAAAAATGAACAGAGGTTTGTTACAGCATGTGGTATCACTTACTTAACGTTACTTTCTTCTGAAGAAGTTTCTCGGGCAGAAGCTGAGATTGAAAGACTTGCTGGAGAAGTGAAGTAGCCTGTGCTGGGAATGCAGTTCTGTGGTACATTAATTTGCACTCAATGTCACTGGAAACTGCTCTCATGGACCCTACATATGCAGTTTTAATAGACCCAATTATTTCAAAGGTTCATTATAGTTAGTTAGGATTTGCCTGGTTTGATATTTATACATTTTGTAAAATAATTGAGAAGACTTTTTAATCAATTTAAATCAATGTGTCAGCAGGAAATAAAATAAACAGTGGGGTTGCTAAATTATTTTTTCCCCCAATAATACCATCAATTTAATGAAGTGAAGATTTATAACGAAATCTGAATTTACGTTACAATATTAGATTGTCATTTGTGTTTTGTTTTTATTTAGGCTCTTAGGCATGTAGAAAAGCCTGTTGTTTTTTGGTCTAGTCCTGGGGAAATACCAAGCATCCTCCCAGCAGCACTGGGAGCCTTCAGCTCTCCCAGGAGGCCCATGTTGTTAAGGGCTCTCAAAGAATGCATTGCTTGGTTCCACGGGGGAGGGTTTGATCTCTGTCCAGTTTCTTTTTCCTTTCATTTTCTTCTCTTCCCATTATCTTCCCTTGTGTCTGAGGCTGCTTCCCAAGGGCCTTTCAGACACCTACAGTCTGGTAGCAAGTTGCTTGCAGAGCTTGGAGTCAGCAGCTGTAATGAGTATGGTAAAGCATTTTGGACATGTTATCTTGGAAATCTGGGTGTCTGGGTTTCTTTGGTTTTCTTTTCTGGCTGTTCTACTGATGCAGCTCCTCATTTCTCTGTTGTTGCGCTCTCCTCTGCCCCATATGAAACTTCTTTTCCCACGCTTCAAAATCCCATCACTTGGTTTTGTGCCCAATCTTCTCTGTAGGTCTTCACTCTCATCTTTTGAAACTCTTTTGAGGGTAGTTATGGGGACTGTGCCACTGAAACCCTCAGGTATTCTTGGCTTTAAGCTTGATTTGCTCACAGTGTCCCAGAGCAAGGACTGAGGGGTGGGTGGGTAGGTGTGCATGACGTACCTCATGTGCCTGGTGTCATGTGGCACAGATTCATAAACACGGGTGCAGAAGCTGAAAGGATGTGGCTGCAAGTGTAGCTGCAAGTCAGCCTTGGCTGTCTGGTGCACAAGAAAGCTGATTTACCACAGCAGCAGTGCTGTGCAGCTGTACCTTGCTGTGCAGGGGAGGAGTAGGGGGGTTGGTGAACACTGCATAGTTTTAATATATTATATCTTTTCTGTCAAAGGAGGTTTCCTCCCTCCGCCCCCCCATTGTGCTGATGACGGTGTGCCTGGCAATTTGCAGTCCTTCCTAGAGCCTCTGGAGTTAGGACAGTGCTGTAATTATGATTTTTCTGGGGGAGAGGGTGTGCAGGTGGCTGAGTGGTTTGCCTGTCTTGTGTAAGGAATTCCTGAAAGAGAAAATCATTGTGTTGTTCTACTTTTCTGCACAAAGCCCCTACACCTGTCTTCATGTCCCAGAGAACTGGTCTCTGAGACTTTTTGTCTACAAGTTTGGTGCTTCCTAGGCTCTATCAGTTGTTACTTGTTTCTGGATACTTTGTTTATTTGCTTGTGAGTATTTTGGGGTTTTTTTTAATCCTCTTGCACTGGATCACACCTCACTCAACAGCTAGTGGGAGTTGAGGTTTGGCTGGCTGTGTGTAGGTGGGTTAGAATCTGGCCCTTGTGTAATATGGGGGAGATAGAGGCTGCTTTCTGCCTCAAGTCTTGTAGTACCAGGAAGCTCTGTTCATGGCTCAGAACCTGGCTTTGCTTCGTAGAGTACGAATCCACACGTGTAAAACAGAGAATATGTGAGATCTGCTGTGCTGTGTTTTGAGTTATGCTTCATTTTGATAATGTACAAGCAGTGTGATTAGTATCTGGAATCTTCATCTTGCTGTTGAAACTTTGTCTAGAAATACTTGGAGACAGGATCTTGCCTCCCTGTAGAAGGTATACCTGAATATGCTGGTTAATTTTTCAAGAAAGGGAAGCTGGCCAAAGCTGAGATGTTAAGGATTGCTTCTCTCTTCGGGATGTTGAGGGAGACTGGCCAGCAGTATTGAGTACAGTTGGGTATCTGCATAACTTCTTTTTGAGAAAGCATAATGACAGTTTAAGTGTTGGGCTGGGAAACTGGCTTGCTGGTCCATGCAAGAGAGGCACATCACCCCATGTTCAAATCCCACTGTCTCTGTAGGTTTGTACTGGCATACAGGCGCTCAGAGCAGGCTGGCAAGGCAGAACTGTACTCACATAGCTGTTCAGCCTCAGCCCATGCCCTCTGCCCATTTGATGTAATTTGCCCCAGCACAATTTACCCCAGTGCAATCTAGATAAGCAACTCCTAGTGATGCTGGAGTTTCTGAACCTGCCAGCATTACATTGTGTGAGATCCTGCCATGATTTGGGAAGTAAAAAAGTACCCCATGTAGGTGAGGTTTTGTATACAGTGTCTTCTCAGTGGTGCTTGGCTTTGCAGTACAACTGGCAGGTTACCAGGAAAAACACAGAAAATGGGGTGAACCCAGCAAATGGTATGAGAAGCATAAATCCCACTCCCTGGTGAGGAATGGGGCCTCCAAAAGTGCAAGAGCTGATGTAGCAATTTCCAAGGGGGAACCCTCTGTGCTCCTCTTTTGTCACCCTGTTATTTTATAACCCGCCAAGGGAGAAGATCCTGCAGACTGCAGTTCCTGTTTTCCTTTGTGTAATAGCAGTGTAGCCCTGCATAGGGCTATCTGGGTGACAGGGAGTCTGTGCAGAAACCCCCAGTTCTGGGCTCAATTTTTACTTTATACCTTCAGTAGTTGTAAAATGTAATTTGTGTTCCCTTTAGACTATCCAAGTTGTGCAAAGAGGCCTTTGTGTAAACTAGAAGTAAGCCCAGTTGTTGATGTTATCTGCAATGGAGCTGTAATTCTCTGCTGCAGCATCTGTCTGCTGTGAAGTGTCACTATCTGTGGCTGAAGGCTCATGATCCCTTTGTCCTCCCAGATTTGGGGGAATCCTCTGCAGGAGTGTGTTGTTTTGCAGCAGTGGGAGTTAGTCAGGGCTCGTGCTCTTGGTGTTGCAGCACTGCCCAGTTAGAGCTGTGCTGCAGCTGCCGTGGGTTGATTTGCATCACTGATCACAGTTCTGGTGGGATGACAGGAAACTTCAGATTTCAGTTCTTATGTTCTCAGGGTCTTTTGAAATGTGAACATTGTTAGACCCAGCACCTAGAGAAATTTGGTGTCCTGGGATGGTGGGAAGAAATTTAGGCCAAACCCGGTCATCTGTTCTTGCAATTCTCTTATTTTCTCTTCCCATTGTATTCGGTATACAGGTAATTCTCTGGTTTGAGTCATATTCCTTCTTTGTCAGGTGTTTTGGTTTTTTTTCCCATCTTGGCATATTTGTACCCTTTTTAGATCTTCTCTGTGTAGTGCTTCATCCACAACACATGCAGGGATTTATCCTTCATGCTTTTGTTTAACCTGATCTGGTGCTGTGCTCGGCAGTGAATTGGTTGTCACCTGTAGTGTTGTTTCCATCTGCTCCTATTTGTAGGTAAGACTGACTTTTGCCTTTCTTGCTCCTGATTGAGCTTTCAAATCCATTTCTATTTCTGACCCAAACAGACTGGTCAATGTCCTGCTGCTGAGTTAATTGTCTTGCTTGTTGGAGTTCCTGCTGTTCATCATCTCCTGCTCCCTCCTGACAAACTTCTGCCCAAATTCAAAGACTGGCTGCTATTTGTTCTCCTCCTGAGAGTGTTGGCTCCTACTCCCTACCTTCTTTGAACCAACAAAGATAGGACTTGTTTTTGTTGACTTATTTTGGGCTCTCTTGATCAGAGGCTGTGGGTCTCTGGGGCTGTGCACTTGGCTGGCCTTTGCCTGGATCTCTGCTCTATGAGACAGTGCCTTGTTGATCAGCTCAGAGGGAACAGGCCTGCTTTTTCCATCTTGCTGGATATATTCCCATCTCTCTTTTCTGTGTTCCCTACTGTACTTTCAGTCCTTTCATTCACTGATATGAAAGTGATTTCACTTCAATTCTGTTGCTTTATGAATCCAGTTTGAAGTAGCCTGAGATGATTTCCAACATTATCCTAATTACTTGTTTATGCTTTGCTGCTTGCTCTGTGACAAGCAGGCATGTGGACTGAGAGCAATTCTTTTGCCTCAGTTTTGATTAAAGTTCGTCTCCATAAAATAGTCGATTATTTTCTGAAAGCTTCTCATTTATCTCCTACCATCTGTTACACCATCAAGAAGGGAGAAGTTGTGGGAAAGGACAAATGACATTGGGATTACTGTTGGGACTATTACTCCAGTGGTCATTGCCCAGATGCCTGGGCAGTACTAAAGCAGCATACAGGCATGGTAAGTTCTGCTTTGCCTGTAATGGTGAGGCTACAAAGTGCAGCTGTTCATGAACTGGTTCACAAGCAGCCTGGCCATCTGGGAGTTGTGGGAGGTAGCCACCTTGCAGCCTTCATGTTAGTTGCTGCTGCTTGTGAGTCAGAAGTGTAAGAACAGAAGAAATTGAAGCTCTTCTGTTTTTCTCAGCCTTCCTTTTCCATGGATCTCCCAAATGCTGGATGAGTGTGTCCCTATTGACAGAATACAGTCCCAGACATATGGACATCTGGGTTCTCTTCCTGATTTTCTTACAGCCTGTGGAGTCTTTGTGCCTCAGTTTCCCTAGTACACCATGTAGCTAACAGTAGTGTTAATATGTTTTCCTGTGTGCAAGTGTATTTCCCCCTGCCTTCATTTCTAGGCACAGTATTGCAGCAGTATTGTTGTAACATGAGAGATAACTAAAAAGCCTAAATAGAAGTGAAGGAAGTCTGGCCTAGCCCACAGCCATACAAATGCCATCAGTTTCTTTTCAAAGAAAGTGCATTTTAGTCAGGTGGTGTTTACTCAAAGAGCCTCATTTTCCCCAGTGCGTCTGAAGGCAGTTTCTTGAGGGCAAAAGATGTGTGTTGCAGAGAAGTACATGTTCCCCAAACAGACTGCTGCACTGCAGAGCACACTGCCTAGGCTATTTCTGGAAATGACCATCTTCCTCAAAAGGGTAATGTTATGTGTGGGAAGTAACATGGTATAGGGCAAGGGGCTGGCATGCTGGCCTCTTGGATCATTTCCTGAGTCTGCTGCCGAAAGACTGCACGATCTGGGCACGTCAGATGACCTACATGGGTCCTACCATCTGTACATTGTATGGTTCCCACCATCTGTACGTTGGGGTAATGCACACACTTTTCTAATCCTGTTTTCAGGAAGCAGTATAGATGTTTCAGAGCTTGTAACTGTTTGAAAGAAGATGAGACTTAAGATCCTAAGTTTTCTAGGTAGATTTGAAAATTGCCTCCTCTGTCTTTATTATGTTTCTGTGTACCACTGCAATGAAGGTACCAGCAACTGGGATACTGGTTCTGATGTGTCCTTGGAAGGGGCTGAGTCCCCGACGATGTAGTGAGACTTATGTATCCTGCTGGAAGTCAGCAGCACAGGGACCACGTAGAAAAGTGTTTGCATTTTTCTGTCTTTGTTCCTTGTCATGCTCTTCCTTGTTCATGGGGGAGCTTGGCCGTGCCATGGTGACATTTTTCTTCTCCAGGTAATGAAATACATGATTTTGTCATGTATTAATAAAAAAGGCAAGAATCTACAAGAAGTTCAAACTCCCTTGCATCATGGATCACGGACAGGAATCTTGCCTTGGTAAAGGCAGAAAATATACTTTTTCCTGACATTTGAGAATCTACCTGAATTGTCCCAAGTTCTAAATTGTTCTAAAGATGTTTGCTGCATGTCTGAGGGAGACAGACTAGGGTTTCTCTACTGAAATGGCTAAGGTACCTCACCAAGTGAACATACATCAGCCTTTGATCTGTGTGTGCAAGCCCCTTCTGATGTGGTTAGCTGTGAACTGGGAAGAGAAGGAAGTGGTTTCTGTTGGACTTTGGCTCACTTGTGGCAGAATTTAGAAGGCAGACAAATGGAGGAGTGAATACCGCATTAGAGAACTTGCTTCACTCTTGGCTGCTGTCAGCCAACCTAGTGTCTAGTCAGCAAGTCCCTTTCAGCCCAGCTTGTTATGGGAGACCCCAAATAGTCTATTCCTCACACAGCGATTTTTTTCTAAGATACAAACCTGGGATCTGGGCTGTGGAAATGCTGGTTGTGCACAGCCACAAGGGGCACCAGCAGGACTTGTGCTTAGAACATGTAAAGTGGCCCAGAAAACAAGGTCCTTGGGGGTCTTCATGGAAATGCTCAGAGAGACATGAAGATGCAATTCTGATTTCCCTGGTTTATAGCTTCCAGTTTGGAAAGTGAGGATGCTTGTCAGTAAATGTGCTTGTGAACTGCCCAGCCACTGCTCTCAGTGAGCCTGTCAAAAAGTCTGTAAGGAAAGCACCAGTTCTGTATTCAGAGCAGGGCTTGGCACGAGGCCACGCATTGAACAATGAGGAGAAAACAAAATATTGAATAGCTGCTTGTTCAGCAAACCCAGTTCCTCTTGGCTGTGCAGGGCCCTGCATGAGGACAGTTTTCCCCTAGCACTTGTGGCTAGGACAAGCATGTAGGGTCTCAGGTGGTACAGGAGAAAGCCCACACCAGCACACTTGCTCCCAGCCTGGACAGTGGGGAGGGAAGCCAGCTGGGGACTTCTCTGCTGGCCCCAGACTGCAGCACTGAATGCAAACAACATTCCTGCTGTTATGTTGCCTGGCTTGGAAAACCTTTCCCTGCAGAGTGCCACCTTGCGCTGCTTATTAGGCCGTTGATCTGGTTTTGGGGAAGCTCAGCTCTGGAGCTGGGATAAACTCGTGGTGCTCTGCAAGGAGGAGCTGTCTTCCTGCTTTTTTCTCCTGTGTGCTGATAAAGCAGAACATGCACCAACAGAACAGTGTTGCTTCCCCAGCTGAGGGTTATGTCTGACACATCTGTTGGTTTTTATCAGTAAATTAATATTGCTTTGGTTTTGGCTCCCGTTTTAGATTCTTCTCTGGCACTTTGTACAGTGGTGTTTGAGAGTTGGGTTAGCCCACTTGGCGGGCAGTGGGGAAGACATCAAGGCTGGTTTAGGTTTGGGTTGTTGTTGGTTGTAGGCTTTTTTCTTGCTTTCCCACTTACGCTTCACAATGATTACATTATTTTTTGGGGGTATTTGACCCAAGAATCAGATGTGCTGAGTGTTCTTGTTAGCTGTCTCTGGGATGCCAGAGAACAGCTCCCTTATCCTGGGGTTCAGGGAACCCAAATTAAGTACCCTGCTCTGCCACAGGTTTCTTGTGTGACCTTGGGAAAATTATTTATAATTTCTGTGTGTTGTTGTTGTCCCCTTGCATAAAAAGTATTATGGAAGAGTTAATTTTGAAATGTTGCAAACAGAAATTATGATTATGGGGAGCAGATACCAAATTAAGAGGGGCTGTGTAAATACTATAGGTGACTTTGAATATATTTACTTCTTGAAGTTATGTATGCAGTATACTTTTAAAAGTTGTTTTGACTGAGTCTTGGAGGAGACTTCCACAATACTGTGTAAAAACCCAGGGGCAGGTGACTTTCTACAGCTGTGAACCACGTGGAAAAGCTCTTTTCTGCTCTTTGAGCTGAAAACAGACTGTGGGGCCATTTCTCCTTTTCCAAAGATGAACAAACATGAACAGATGCCAGTACGGCTGCGTTCCCTTCTCTGTTGGAGACTGAGAATGTGAACTTTGGAAAGGGTCTGGCTTGATCCTGGGAAAACAGCTTTGATCAGAGCCTTAGGAGGAATCTGATACCGTGTCCATCTAAGAGTGACAGAAAAACTAGCCAGGGTTTGGGGCCAGGTTAATCTGGTGCATCTCCATTGACGTCAGCAAGAAGGTGAAACAGTCTGTTCTGTCCCCTCACCTCAGCTCCTCATGGTGAAGAATTTGATTTGGACCTCAAGGCCAGACAGTGTAGGGGATCATGAGATAGTAATGGATTAAGATAATTTTTGTCTCTGGTATTGCTTGGAAGGAAATGTTTTGTTAGATTTGCTGATCTGCAAGGCTGAGGTGATGCTCTTGTTAGACTTGAGGCTGCTACTTGCAAAGGGCATAAGGACGGCAGCAGAAGGACTCCTGCTCCGGCTGTGCCATCTTCTGTTCGGTTGCATCCTGCTCCTCCTTGCTCTAGGAGCTCATGGAAGTGCTGAGTACCATAAGTTGCTGTGTTCCCAAGGATCACCTGCAGCTCTCTGAGGCCCAGGCTTCTGGGCCTCCCAGAGGTAAGGTGGGCTCACAACTCCCTTAGAAACAGCCCTTGAACATCTCTATCTGGGCAGGAAGAGTTAACTGTTGTGCAGCTGTCATCATTTGTCTTGCTGTTGGGCTGGAAGCCTCACATGCTGCTACTGGTGAAGCTTCTTTGTGGGCTTCCCAGGCTGGCTTCTGCATTGGCTTCATAGGCTACTTATGGTGTTGGTCCACTTGAAACCATGGCAAAACACTGGGGTTCTTCAGCCAGTAAGTTCTGTTTTGCAGACACATACAAATGTAAAAAAGCCGTTGATCACCCTTCTTTTCCATGCATTTTGTTTTGTCATTTTTGAGGAAGAACTTGCATAAAAGAGAGCAGTAATGTTCTGGTTCCAGAAGGGTTGGTTGTTCTTGGCTAGGGGAACGGAAGAAGGCATTTCCTGCAGGGGAATTTAGTGGCCCACTGAATGGGTGTCAGCAGAGCCAGAAGGTGGGAAAGGTCTGTAAAATGCAGAAGAATGAGGTTGTATGTGGTGTGATGGTGCATAAGCAGGAGAAATAGCTGAACCTGAGTGAAATAAGACAGAAAGCAGTTGGCCTGGTCTGCAGATGGATGTTCTTATTTTGCTAAACATGATTCAGGTAACTGTGCCCTAATTTTCACAATCTGGTGGGATATTTCTTTCCTTGTTAAACTAGATAAAGCTGGGGTGAGTGAACTTGGAGGAGAAGCACTGGGTCTGTGTAGGCATTAAGGACATGTATTGGAAGAGGCCCCTTACTTAGGGCCAGCCGCAACTCCTGAGACAACAGTGTATTTGTTGTATTGGAGTTGGAGCTGTTGGATTCCTGGACTCCTATGAAGCCACGAGCTGGTGCCAGATATGCATGGGAAGGTGACCAGGTTCAAGAGACATGACAGGATCATTGGGTCTAAATGCCATCTGTGTATTGCACAGGACAAGGGCTCTCGACTGCTGTGTTTTCCCGTAGAAAATAGTTACCTCACTGAGAACTCAAACCAAAATGCAGATATTCTGCAAATGCATGTATTGGCCCATTTATCAATAATAAATGTGTTAACCAGAAAGGTCAGCTGTGTTTAATGTCATGTGGCAGCTTCGTGATTTTAATTACAGTAAAAACCCCAATGACAAATGAATTCAGTGCTCTTTAGAGCTTGTTCCTCCCTGATGCAGTTAGTTGTGTTGCCTTACCTGTGCTCAGGCAAAGTTTGGCTGCCTCTGCCATGGTAGGAGAGATTTTATTTAAATTAAGCAAATAGAATAAAGTGGCAAATTACTTGCAGATTCTCATTTTCTGGGGGACTTCAGTGTAGCTTAATGTTTCAGCAACACCTTGTTACTGTATTGGATAGCAAGATTGCGGGCAGAATCACTGTAACTGGCACAAAAAGGGTGTTGCATCTGACCTTAAATTAGAATGACTGACAATTGCTGCTTCACTCTTTCTTCCTATTTGGTATGCAGTTTCAGGTATCTGGGGTAAATTGAGATAAACTTGAGTTTGTCCTCTTTCACTTTTTTGTTGCTTAAAATCTTGATGGGGACTGCTCTGCTATTTTTTGTTGTTGTTTGCTTGGTTCCTTTATGTTAAGCTGCTGAAACTCATTCTTGATCTTTTTCCAAGCTGTTTTCAAAATGTAGTGAGCAGGATCCTCCTCCTTAAAAACATTCCTTCAATTTTTAAGAGTAGTTATTGGTTTGGGTGTTTTAAACTGATTGTTAAAGAACTGACTGCTATAGAAGCCTGACTTTTAAATGAGGACCCTGCAGATGGTTTGTGCTTGAGCTACTTTTAAATTGCAACTGACGTTTGGAGCAGTGCCAGTACATGTGCTAGGGCTTTTGTTTTCTCCTCTGAACATGTCCATACCTGCATGGCTCTGGTTTCAGCATTGCAGGTTCTGCTTGCCCTGTCCACCTGACGGTGGGGATGTGAGTTCCTCTGGCTTGTGGTCCATGCTCGACAGCGGTGTTCTTGTTTCACTGGGTGACACAGGCTGTAGCTGACTGTCAGCAGCAGCACAGCAGCATCGCACTGAGCCCTCTGGTTTCTAGCAGTTGTAAACCCAGAGTGTTCTGAGTTTTGGTGGTAGTTTACAGCTGTGGTGTTCATCCTGTAGCCCTCAAAAAGCTGATGGTGGTGCACAAGGATGAGGCCTTGATTTCAGTCCACTGATAGTCTCTGAGTTCTCAGTTAGTGATAAGACCAGCTCAGTTAAAGAGATCCAGTTACAGTTGTTTCTGTACCTATTTAAAAGACTTATTTTCCTGAATCATATCAGTAGAGGTTCTTCCCCATTTTTTCTACTTCACTGACAGCCCTGTTCTTGTTTAACTCCAAATAAATCTTACTAACATGTGCAGCCCAAAGATGAGGGGTAAAAACTAATCTTTAGATTAGGAGCTGTAGAAAATGAAATTAATTATGAACAGGATAGGGTTTTTTCCCCTTTATGTGTTGTCCAAGCAAAAGGAAACTGTCACAGAAAATATGACTTAGTGAATGGTGATAGTGGGGAGTGGTGCTGGACTTTTTTGTAAATTTGGGAGAAATAAAAAAACTTTTTCAAATGGTCCCCAATGAGACTAAGCGAAACATAGGCAGGTAAGAGAAGAAACCTCCCTGTAGGATTCATTCAATGCTGCTGAGATTCTTTCATTTGCATTCAGCTTCAGCGGGAAGGTGCTGGGGGGTTGCGTTTTTTCCTTACCACAGACGTGGTTAAAAGTCACAGCATATATTTCCTGACTTGGTGAAAAGCCTGTGACCTCTCTCAGTTGCCTTGTTCATCAGAAGGCAGATAGGTAATAAAGAGTCTCCTGTGTGAGAGGAGTAAGGAGAACCTGCTGTTTTAATTTTGTTCACAGCAGTGGGCCAAACTTTGTTCTTTCAGTGCTGGCCTTGGTAATTGGCTCGATATAATATAGGAATGCAAGCCATTGCATATCTCTGGCCTTATAACTGCTAATGTCATAGCCAAGAAGAGTGCACAGTGTCCTGCAGGAACGTGCAGTAAATAAGAACAATAAGCATGTTTCAAAGTACATACAGGCAGTGGTTTTAAAGGGCCTCAGCGCAGTCCTGATGGGTGAATTTGGATCCAAGTTTCCTGGACAAAGGGATTTTACTGGTTTAAACTCTGGGGGGATGTGGGTTTTATTTGGGAGATTTTCTGGACTAAATATTATGTCCATGTTTATAATTCCTGGGAATCAAAATGAAGGTATCCAGTGCCTTTGGAAGGGAATTTGCTTTGGAAGTTTCCTCAGCATGAAGAATGTTACTATAGTGTGCCTTGCCTTTCGGGTATCTCATGTCCTGCTGAGCAGGGTGGTTTGCACTGGTATATGGTAATATTTTGTTTTTCCTCTGCCCTCAGCCATGGTCAGCTAAGACTCATTTACCTTGTTTTTCACAGACATCCACTGTTTATTCATTACTTTCAATGAAGTTCTAACACCTGTTAGCTGCTCCTCCTTCCTTTTTTTGGAAAAGCATTTAATTATGACAAGGTTTCCCTTGGAGCACATCCTCCATTCAGTTCCCTAATTGTAGAATTCTCTGTGGGATTCTCCAGATGGGGGATAGAGGATAATCTTCTCTGAGCTCCGGAAGAAATGTGATGCCAAATTAGAGAAAATAGATCCTTTTTATTAAGCTCTTGGGTTCTTTTTACTCTTATTTTAAGGTGACCTTCTGTTAAAGAGAAATGTTGGACAAATGGCTATCCTTTTAAATAATCAACAACCTTACCTGGGTTAGATTAGAAATCCTGAATGGATTTAAGCTTTTTTTGCCACTCATGCTGTCATCACAGAGGAGAATGAACTTGCCTGTTTCCCTTTTGTTTCTAGTTGGTTTCGTTTTCAAGCTGCAAGCTCTAAATGAAGGAGTGCTGGCAGCATGCTTGGTGTGGTGGGCAGGTATAAAGACAAAGGCTTCTCCTTTGTCAAGTGTCACAGTGCCACTTTATGGGTCACTTCACTGCATGTTGGTGTTGTGGCACTGCTGTTCTCATCCCCAAGGGGTTTCCAGGCATCCTAAATGTGCTACGCAGTACCGCTGATGTTTGTAAACATGGCAGTACTGGCCGTTCCATTTTGTGCCCAAATGCTGGCCATGGCTGCTTCTGCTCAGTCGGCTAAACCTGGCATGTGATGGCTGAAGGGCTCCGGGGGCTGTCCCTGCAGAGCCAGTTCTGCTGGAAGGTTCCCATGTGTTTGATGTGCATAAATTAATGCTCCACGAACGCCCGTGTTAGCAGATGACACTGATATTTTTACAGGGCGAATGAAGAAACTAAAGCACAAAGAAACGTAACTTCAGTCCTGTACTGAGGTGGTGGCAGAGCCAGAAGGAAGTGACAGACTCTGGTCCCCTCTTCTAATCACTGCTTCTCTTTGGGATTTAGCTTGCATTTAAGTCTCTAGGGAATATTTTCTTTAGCAGTAAGGGTACCAGCTTTTGCACTGGAGGGGAGGAACTTCTTGTCAGCAAGGAGGATGAGGTTATAGATTTTAAAGTATGTAGTTGGTTGGCTTTCCACTGTGATGTGCCACTGGGGATGTGTACAGCTTGCAGCAGTTGAACTTCAGTGCTTGGAGGTCAAAGGTGGCTAATCCAAATTTTTTTTTTTTATCTTCCAGGTCTACGCACAATGAACTAGAAAAGAACCGGTAAGTAGCTAATGAGCTGAATTCTAAGAAATGAAAGCCTGGTGAGTGTAATGTGCTTTGACCTTACCCCATGCAGGTGCTCTTTGATCAGCTTAAACAGCTGTGAGTGACCACGCTGCATCACGTAGTTTTATAAGTTGAGAGGAAGATACAAAAAAATATGAAAAAAAAGCTTTGTTTTCGGTTGGGTTTTCTTTCCTCTCTCTCTGAAAAGGCAAGAAGTGACCCAGTTTTGTGACTAATCTGTATGCAGAGTAAATACTGTTCTTCTCCTGACACAGTGAAATCTGATTGGGGCACTTTCCATACATGAGGTTGCTACGGGATCAGGTTTCTTGGGCACTGGGTACTGTGTGTTACCATGAACCGAAGGGCAGAGCCCTGTGCTCTGCACCCTCTCCCCCCACCCCTGCGCTGGGCTGTGATAGTCTCTGGAGCACAGAAGAAAATACCATTGTCCAGAGCTTCGGAGGTCTGGCTACCAGCACTCCTGTGGAGACTCTTCTAACCTGTTCTAGGAATCTGCCTGTTTATCCTTGAATCTGATGTTTTAGCAAGCCCTGCAGTTTTGTTACTTGGCTGGCTCTACTATATGACTCAACCCTTTTGTAACAGGAGTTAAAGTAAGATAAATACCATTGAGACAAGGGGAGCTAGTTCACACACAGATCAGATTATCGCCTTCCATTCAGGATGCTATAGTTAAGGTTGTGTCAGGGTTTCCATTATAAACTTATCTTGGCTCTCCTGTGGGATTTTAGGGGGGCTGAGGGTGGGTGTCTGTGTTTTTTGTGGCTGTAACAAAGGCGGTGCTCTGGACAGCTGCTCCTATGAAGAAACCCCCAGGGTGGGAAGGAAAGCTGAGTCTAAATAGGCTGGTTGCCTCCTCTTCTCCCTTAGCAGCCATCATTTAACAAGGGATGGGAGGACTGTGAGGACGGCCAAAGACACACAGAGGCTTTGAGCCAAGTGTGTATTTTCATTCAGACAAGATCTTCCCATGTGGCTTCAAGGGAATTGGAGCTGAGTACCTCATGAATTGTGTTGCCCTCAGTTTCCCCCACATCTGCCTCCCCCTGGCAGGAGCAATGCTGGGAAGCAGCTTGGCTTTTGCTTGGTGTGGGTGTTTTCTTCCAGCCTGTGCTTCTACCTCCTGGTATTTTTGAGTATCTCTAGAGTTGCCATGGTCTTGTCTCTCTGGATTGATGCAGGGAGGGTTTTTTATTTGGGTTATGTTGCTCCCTGAGCTTCAGCCTCTTCAGTCCCAGGCTGAGCTGTTGAGGAGTGTTGGCTCCTGGGTTTTCCAGTGCTCTCTCCAGTTCTATTTACCAGTGAGGCAAAGAAAATGTAGTCCTTGGGTCTGACCCAGAACTGAAGGTGCTTTTTTCTCCATGACAACAGTAAACCGTCACTAATTTTCAGTGTGCTTATTTGCATATCTAATTGTTACTGCAAATGCTGCTTGTACTCAGTACAGCTTTAGAGCAGAGCTGTCTCCATCTTTCCCTGTACCAGCCTGGTCCTATCACATTGGCCAGGTTTGCATGGATATGTGATCAGGTTTTTCTAGCCTGAGGGCAGGCAGCAAAACTTCAAACTCTGTGGGTGAGATCTTAGCAGCCACTGTTACTTACTTATTGTGTAGCTAAGGACTGGCACGGACTGATGGGGTTAGGATGTGCTGGATACCAGCTGTCTGAGTTGAGGAAGTTTCTGCCTTGATTTCCTGTCTTTAACTGAGGACAGTAATACTGTCTGAGGTGGGGATACCATGAGGATTGACTATTGACCAGCATGTCAACAAATGTTACTCATGAAAGGAGTGTTACTACCTGATCTTCCGCTTATGCCACATTTTCCTGAATGTTGATGAGGTGTTCGATTGCTGCAGAATTTGTCTTCCCATTCTCACTTGGTGTATTATCTCTTTCTTCCTCTCCTTTTGTCTCAGTTATTCTCCTTAGTCCCCACCTGCTCCAGGCTGAAGATTCCTAACCATCAGCCTTCTCAGCAAGGTCTTTCCTCCAGGGCTTCCCATTCCAGGGCACTGTATTCCAGGTCCGTGTCTCAGACATGGTTTTACAAGCCTTTGGTTTTCATCCTTCTGGGAAGGGCACACATTTGATCACACTGGGTGCTCTGTGCAGGCAGACTCCTATATCTGGGAACTTTGGTCAGGAATCTGTTTTTCTGGTTTGGGATTGCCTGTCCCTGGATGCAGATGCTATGGCTTGATCAGCTGCTCACTTCTGCAAACCCAGCTAGATGCTGTAGTGCCTTTGCTGTGTTTGCAGTGTTCATTGCCAGTGATTTCAGCAGTGAGTTTCATACTGGAAGCATTTATTTTCAAACTCCACAGCAGTGTTTTCTGAGTGAGGGGGATTGCTTCTTGTGTTGCCCAGCACTGTGTTTTATTTGCTCTGTTAAGTTTGTCAGTGTCTCCAGACTTAACTGTTGCAAATATAAAAGCCCTGATACTAATGGCTTTGTGGCTGACAGGTGCTCATTTCCCCTATTATTAGAGATTATTCCTTTTGAATTTCACTGTTATCTCCATTATTGACACACACTATAATTTTCAAAATTGTCCACTATTAGGTCTCTGACTCTGTTTTTTTCCCTTCTTGTCTGTGAACAGCAGTCTTCTTATGTTCAGTTAAATTTTGGTTTAACCCATTCAACAATTATAGAGAGTTTCTTTCAAGCAGTAGCAAGAGAATATTAGTAAAATAAAGTGCTCTTCTCCTTTTAGAATATGTGATTTAACTTGGACTCAATATTGCAGAGCTGATGATGTTTTAATATGTACCTCTTTAATGTAAAAAAACCCTAGAAATTTATTTTAAAATATTAAAGCAATGTTTTAAGTTCTATTGCTTGAAAATATTTTACTCCAGAACACTTCGCTGGTTCTGCTAAGGAGCTGTTTGATTTGGTACCAAACATAAGCTGTAATATTTAAATTACCCCTCTTTTGGCTTTGATTTGGGGTTTTTTATTTGAAAAGATTGCAGTGACATTTATATAAGAGACATTGTTTGTTATAAAAGATTAAAGTTAATTTATAGTTATTATCTGCCATTAATCCTCACACTGAAAAATTGTTTGTGCTTTTTATTTAATGGGTATGTGTTTCAGTTTATCTTTGCCCAGGATGAGTCATAGCTTGCATTTAAACAAGAAACCAGCATTCTTCTCATCTGCTGCAATACATAACTAAAATGATACTTTTTAGTCCTTTAGCACGCCTACCAAAAAACCTGATGTGTAAGTAACACTTCATTTTCTGAAAGAAAACAAGATAAAGCATGTGACTAAAAGATGAAGTTTGCTGGTGTAATATTTTCTCAAAAAGGATAACAAATGAAATTCAAGCTAAAGTTAAATGTTGTGTGTTACACAGAGAGTGGTGTTAGCTGTTGTCTCTGAACATTTTAGACACATGCCTGAGGATGTGGTCAGTGTGGTATTAAGGGAAGACACGCAGCTCTTCCTGCTGCTCTGTGAAGTGGCAGTTCTGGTAGACCAACAAAGTAGTGGTGTCTGTCAGAAAAGTTACGTTTCCTGATAGAACAAGAAAGAGGTTTGTAATGCAATTGATCAGAGTTAAAAAATTAAAAATAAAAATAAAATAAAAAACAACAACAAAAAAACCACCAGCATTTTTCTGTATCCCATACAATGTTCTATTAGGTTTTTATGATGATTGCTTTGTAATACAGCAGAGGGAAGAAAAGTCAAGTAATTGGGTAAAGAATGAGTTATTAGGGCATATTTTTCTTATGATAACCACGATTCAGTTCAAACAAAAGATAGATCCAAGGAGGAAAAGAGACCTTAGGATCGCTGAATTTAAAAATTTTTTAAGATCTTGCAGAATTTGTGGCTCTGCGAAAGTACGTCATTTAGAAAGAAAAAGGAAGAAGTCTAAAGGAGACAAACTTCTAAACCAAGTTGCTAAAAGTATGTTTAGTGCAAATTACAGAGCGGAGTGGTGTAACATCCTTTCTCTCTGATATCTTTTGAGATGATCAGAAGCAAAGAAGACAAGCACTTAGCAAGGACTGAGTACTGTGGTTTTTAGCCTGACCCTTACCAGAATCCCCCATCTCTAGTGGTTCCTCACCCATTCTTTCTTTGACGTGAGAGACTGTTTATTGCAGAGTGATTCTCCAAGGTCGTTTCTCACCCAGAGCTGACTGTTGTTCTCGGGTGCATATCTGAGGTAGCAGATAAGATAAAGGAAAAACTCTGCTGAATGTTGAGGAGAACCATGGCCTGGGTCAGCTTGCACTGAAACATGGGGTCTTCTGAGGCTCTGCAGTATTTGCACAGTTCGGTTCTGTTTCTTTAGAACAAGGGCTTTGAGTGTGTCTTAGGAAAAGCATTTAATGTAGGGCTTTTAAAATATGCAGACAAGCTGTCTACGCTGGGAAAGATAGAGAGAAGGGAAATGAAAGTATAGTGAATCCTTGCTACTCTGAATAGACAAGGGTGATTGTACTTTTGTAGGGCTATATATACTTGCCAAGGCAATCTGATCAGTGTTTGTCTTGAACCAGCTAATCAATGTGGTGTTGAGTTCAGTGCTATTTATCAGGAGTGCTGGAACAAGAAACTAATCCAGTAAATTTCATTTGTTCTCTGAAGTGGGCTTTGTTTTCATGCTAACTTCATGTAGCAAACGTTGACAGTACATATTGTTTTCCTCATTAATAAAACTTGGAACCTGTGATGTTCCCTGCAGCAGTCAAACCGTGTCCAGCACAGCTGAGCATGCATCTTTCTTTGACACATCCAAAGGTCAGAGCATGCACTGATCCAACTTGCTCCTTGTGGGAACTGTAGCTGAACCCTCCTGTCTCCGAGGCCAGTGTGGAACAAGAGCTGGAGGTAGTTAGCTGTCTTCAACTCTTTTGTTTGGATGACAGATGCCTGTCTTTTCAGCTGGGACTCACAATTTTCAGCAGAGCTGCAACATGTTCCTCTGGTTTAGGAGATCTGAATTATTACACTGCTGTTCCCGTTTTTGCTTAACCTGGAGAGGGTGAAGCTGCTGCTCTTTGGAGTAAGGCTGTTGGAAAGCTGTTCTTTCTGGATACATTCGGGCTCAGCCAGTGTTATTTAGTGTCAGTCTGCCTTTTGCTATTTCTTTGCCTTGCTCTAGGAACTCACCAGTCACTGGTTAACACTGGGTTCTATCTCTTTGGCTGACCACCACACTTGCTCATGCAAAGTGCCTCCTCGGGCAGAAGCAGCATTTTGATTCACTTACAACTGAAAGTCTGCAAAGGCTTTGTTTCACATTGGCTGCGCTACTGAACATTCTGAACTCTGAGTACAGCTGCTGCAAAGGGACAGTTAGTCTCCATGCCAAGATTTGAAGGAAACAAAATGATCCACATTTTACTGCAAGTCCTTTAGTACTGCTCATATAGGAATTTCTAGTTTCAGTATGATTTATTTTTTTATTCAAAGCAATGCAGTGAGCAATGTATGCATGCCTGTCTTCCTCTCTGCTCCCAGATCTCTGCATCTCCCTTAGGAATCCAATAGCTGCTGAAGAAAGAAGGGAGAAAAGAACAATACTACTATTTTGGATAAACTGTCATAAAGAAAAATGTTTTTGTTTCAACAGTGTTGCACAATAAAATCTCTGTTATAAGCTATTTTTTGGAAACAGATATTTGTCACAAAGCCCTTCTCAACTAAGATGTGTTTAGGGGCAGTTTCTGATGTGTTTTTCTCCCATGGTGTAGAAAGAACTGTCAGCACAATCTGCTTGGCCTTGTCATAATGGTCTGATGCTGAGAATCCTTTCATCATGTTGCCTCCTGGAAGGGAGACTTGAGAGGAAACCCCTGTCTTCGAAAGAAATATTCTTTGCAGTCGGGTCTCTGCACCAAATCAGAGGTCACCAATCTGATTTGGGGTGAGTCATTGCCAGCTTTTGTTCCTGAATCTCTTCCCAAACTTGCATCCTCAGATTTCTACTTGGGTGCATTGCCACAGTTTTCTTTCAGGCTGAACCCTCTCCAGTTCTGTGTCTTTATGGCTGTCCTCAAAAAACTATAAAGACTGGTCAAATGCCCTCTGTAATCAGTGAGCTTGAATCTCTGGCCCCAGGTAGGAAGTCAGGCATTCAGCTTTCCTGGCTCCGTTTTCAGTCATGTCATGGCTCTGTACTTTCTGTCTCTCTCCTAAATGGATCTCTGGAGACTTTGCAGGCATTTTCTTTTTTTCTTTTTTTTTTTCTCTATTTTTCTCCCCTCCAGGGTGCTCTTTGAGGTGCTGAGAGCCAGAAGTCCTGATGCAACAACTTTTCTTGTTCAAGTGACTAAGATTGCTCATGGGCCTGAAAGCATTGCTAGTTAAAAGCCAGTTGGGGAATTTCTGCTGTAGGGAAGATGAGGTAATAGGAATATAATTTTGAGACAGATCACCTGTTAATGAGAAGTTTCAGGACCTTGTACTCTTGGGGCAGAAGTTGGAGCTGTATGTGTTGGTCTACATCTGGTACATGTAGCAATCTAGCCCATGCAGATGTGTTGCAACCAAAGGAAGTGAGATAAGAAATGAAAGAAAGCAGCTCTCATTCTCTTTTCTGTATGTGGCCCATTTTTACCAAGGTATCACAACTTTGAGAAGCTCTAACCTTGTAATCCAAGAGAGGATGGGAAGAGTGAGACGCCCCCAGGTGTCTCCTGGTGTGACCTCTGCCAGGTGAGAAGCAGAAACATACATAGGTCCAGTGCCTGGGTGAAGAAAAGGAGCAGGAACAAGTTTGCATTGACCCAGTCCTTTGCTTTGCTGATCCACATCTCCAGCCAGTTGCTTGTCTTTTCTTTCCTTCACACACGTTTCCCCTATCCCACCTTCCTTCAAAACTTTGTGCTCACTCCTTGCATCCCTCTCAGTGTGCTTTTGTCCTGTCAGTGTTGGCCAGGGCCAGGAGGTGCTGCATGACACTTTCTTCCCTCAGGAAAGAGAAGAGGGACACAAAGTGGAGGCACCTTTGCTGCTGTGGGAGGCAGCGGTATTGTCTAACTCCTAGTTTTGAGTGCTGTGATGGTAAATGCAAGTGTGTGACAGCTGTTCACAACCTGCTCTGGGAGAGAAGGGCTTCATCTTGCAATTGCTGTGGTTCTTACCTGGCTGCAAGTGGTGCTTGGTCACCCCAAGCAGTTTGCATAGCTGTGGGCGAACAGACCTCACAGGTTTCCTCCCAAACAGTTCATGAGAAAACCATCAAACTATTAAACAGGCACGGTGCAACCAAGGGTCAGGAATTCTCCCCTGAAACCAGTGGATAACACGGACAAGGCTAAGACAGGGCCATGGCAGAACATAACAGTAGATGGTGTCATCTACCTGCATTTATTCTGTATGCCTTGGGAGTTTGAATTTGTGTAGAAATACAGGTCATGTCTGCCTAGTGGTCTTTGTAGTTCCCCCTTACAGTGCCTGTGCAAAATCAGAGTATCCTGTTTTTCAGAGGTGAAACAGACTCGAGTCTGTTAGATGCAGGCTGAGTCTCATACGAAGGTTTTGGATTTGTCTGAGTCTAGAGGAATGCAGAAGAATCCCTTCATGAGTCAGGTTTTCAGCCCGGTGTTCCATTTAGAAAGCCTAGGGGCTGTCTTTTGAAGCTCTATTTTATGGGTACACTGCGGCCTGAGCATCACTTCCCATTAGTCTCGTAATAAGATATTCTGTCCCTCTTGTCTGTTAATTATTTACCTTTGAGAGTACATTCATAAAGCAACATAACTTATTTAGGGAAAAATGAAAAGCTTTTGCAAAGGATGGATGCTTTTTTCTCTTAATTTTTTGCCCAGGAGTTGAGTACCTTGTAAGGCTCAGGCTGAAGAACAGATTGCTATGAATGGGAGATTTTGCAAATGAGCATGTTCAGCTCACAAAAGGTGAGGCAGGAAAGGGGATGTAGCAGTTACAGAGTGATCTTGTAACTGTCTGTACAAGGGTTTCTGCACAGGAGGGGCTGGGGGAAAGAAGGAGGCATAACAGAAATTGGTACAGGAAAGCTTATTCATAAAGCCAGCAGTGGAAACAGGACATGAGTTTGAAATGCAGCATTGCCTTCATAGAAGCAGACTCTGTGCATGGTATCAGCAGATTCACACATGGTCCAGGCTGATAGCAGTTCCTGTGGTAAGGGTGTGGTTTTTATCGTGGTAGGTAGTAAACATCTGCACAAAATTTGGTCATGCTTACAAAGTCAAGTGCAGGCTGCTGTCTCTGGGCTGTCTGCTTACTGAGCCAGGGTGGAATATCTAAAAGCATCTGAATCATTTAGAAGCACAGCTCTTAATGACTCTCAGATGAATACTCGCTCCTTCACTTGGGCAATTGTTGCTCCTCTCTAGTGGTCTCTACAGTGCTGTAGTTATGCTGAGTCATTTGGGGAGCAGTGCCAAGGGTTCCTTACTGTCCAGGACAGCAAATAATGCAAAAACAAAAGGAGGGCATTTGATAGACACTGCTCTTCCCATGATTAAGTGAGTGTGTTTGTAGTAAAAGGGCAAGGACCTGTTTGTAGTAAAAGGGCAAGGACCCTTCTGCATGGGTGAAGGCTGGCAAAGCCATACAACCATCAGGAGGGATATGTGGAAAGGTAGTTGATGCCAGACTTGATTTTGCTGCTTTATTTGTGTATGGGTAGATCTCCCTGTGAGCATCCCAGGAGAGAAAAGGAACAGAACAGGAAGGTTCAGAGGTGAAGTCAGCCCTGAGGACCCACTGTGGCTGTCACTAGCCTTGAAGAAGAGCCTGGTCAACCAAGAGTGTTCCAGGACCTGACAACAGGAAGCTGCCAGCATTTCCATGTGCTACTTCAGTGCATTCCTCTCCTCTTTCCTCTAAGAGCTGGATTGTACAGGAGAGGTTGCTTTGGCTCTCCCAGAAAGTTCTGGGCAATGTGTCCTGCACGTTTTCCTCTCAAGAGAGACTTTACAGTGCTACTTAAAGGCACAACCTGCTGAACAGTTGGGGTAATTCATTCTAATTCCACATGGCCAAAGCCCTTCCCTTAGATGGGAATTGTTCTGCTCCTTCTGGAAACTCAGTGAAATTGTTTAAATGAGTCACTATAAAAGGAGGAGTGGTGCAGCAGCTTTATTGTAGAAATCAGAGGCTAAAACAGAGGTTGCTTTGTATCTCCGCTGTCTTTTATTTCCACCTATTTGGCCTTGTTCCCTGGGGTGGGTTGAGTTGTGGGTTGCCCAGTCAGACTTTGCCCAGCTCTATGGGAATCTTCCATACAACTCGGAAAATACCATTCATTAGCTACACTCTGGTAATGTCAGGAGGCCAAGTGTGGGGTGAGTATGCATGTTTGCCCAGATGCACAGTTACGTGCAAGCACACACAAAGAGCTTGCAGTTAAAATGTACGTGCCCTTCTCTTTTTAACAGGGGAAGACAGCCCCAGCTGTGTATACAGCTTGGTGTTTCCCTTTGATCTGTGTTTGTTTCCAGTGTTTCTCATAGAGTGGATCCTGGCGCTCCTCAGAGCTGTCTGCCCTTTTCCAAGTTTGCAGCTGTGTAACTGCACACAGTGGAGCTTGCTGGGGTGCAACTGGTTTCAGCAGTTTGGCGTGGGGGGTTTCTCTTCCCTGCAACCCCTCCTGTTGTTTGCTTTGCTCCTGTCCTTTCCTTGCCAATGTGCACAGCAGGGAGTTGTCTCATTCTGCTAATGGAAACAGTGCCTTGCGGATGCCTCAAGGTCCTCCCTTTTATTTTGCCCGCCTGCTCCCACACACATGGCATTAATGCCCTTTGCCAGCTGCAGCTGCCATTCTGGAGCAGATCTTCTGCTCTGTCACCCAGGTCAAACCTCAGAGAGGTTTCCGGAGACTCAGCACACTGCCCCTGCAGCTGGCTCAGGCCCTGTACCTAAAGGAGGGCAAGAAACTGTGTTCTTCAGACTTCCATGGTTTCTGAAGTTTTCTGAAGCTGTCAGAGATGGGGCTGCAAGGTGCCTGCGGTGCTCATTTGGTCCCCTCACCCCAAGGCAGGATAAGCTCGATCTAAAGCTTTTCTGGCAGGTGCCAATCTAGTATAGCCTTAAAAGCATTTGACAGCAGGATTGCACAGGGAAACAGTGCAGCCTATTGCCCTGATTAACTGTGGTTACTGCTAGAAAGTTTTGTCTGATGTCTAAGGAGAAAATTATTTTAGCATTGTTCTAGGGAAGTGAAAAAGCCATCCAAAGCTGAGTGCTTCTGTGAGTGTGAAGGAGAGTCCCAAATTGCTGAATATAGCAGTCAACTTTCATAGCAAGAATCACTCTGTTAGACCCTTGAAGTATGCTGAGGAGTTCTGGCTGAGATAGGCAAATGTGGGGAACAAAAAACATTGATCTTTTCTTTTTCCAATGCATGCATTTCCCACTTCACCTAACCGAAAGAGCAACTTCGATGCCAAAAAAAGGTGGGAAGCTGGATGGGAACACTTTGTCTCCCATGGATATTCTACGTAATATGACCCCCTTAGGAAATGTGCAGAGCCTGTTCTACGTGGAATGACCTCTTTTAAACTTTTCTTGGCTTGGAAAAGCAGCTTACAGGCTTGGTGTTCACTGGAAAAAGCACATATGGGGGGGATACATTTCAGTGAAGGGATTGCAAAAGGAGAGGAGAAGCAAAATCTCATATCTAGTCTCATATACTTCAGGAAAACCTGTGAAGGCTCTCTGGAGTCATGCGTGTCTCTTGGAGTTTCTTTGAGTTGTGCGTTTTTTCATAGTGATCTCTGAGAAGAATACATGCGGTAGGAAAGAGCGGAATGGGAAGGGGTGTGTGCACCTGTGTTGGGCACACTGGAAGTGTTCAGCAGCAGAGTGGAAAGCTGTGGGACACAAGCAGGGGACTCCCATAAGCCCTCCAGGCTGTCTGCACAGACTTGTGCTTCCTCTCAGCCATCCAGGGAAAGCAAACTGCATGAGGATCTTAAAGAATCTTTTTTATTTTTGTTATTTCAAAGGAGTTTTTTTTTTTAATTGTTCTGTTATTTGAAGTGAGAAATGTGATTAAGCTTGCCAACTCTTGTAATCTTCCCTGCAATTCTGGTGATACTTGGGGCATCCCAGCACCTGGAGTTAAGTGTTTTCTGTCCCCCACATAAAACTAGTGAATGAGCCAATGTAACCTGAGTATTTAAAAAACAGAAAGAAGATGAAGCATCCTGTGTAGGTGTTTGTTTGGTTTTTTAAATCATGTGATGTCTGAGGTACTGTGATGTATATTTTTTTATGGGGCCTAAACCATAATCTTTTGGCCACATGGGATTAGCAGCAGGACATCAGAAATGAAAGGTTTTAAAGAAATACAAGGTTTTATGACTGCTTGATTGCAATGTCAACAATAGAGCCTTCATCTTGTCTTCCTGATTATGACTAAACTTCTTTGAAATTCTGTCTTGAGAATTTCTTGTGACAGAGGTAAGAGAAGATCTCAGATAGATTTTTGCTGCATATATGCAGCAGTGAGGAGTTACTGGTCCGTTTTTGGAAATGTGGCCATCTTGTACTCTGAGCCTTATTAACTAGCAGAGAAAGCTGGATGAATTGGCTTCCCAAAGAGTCCTACTCTCTTGGCTCTTTCCACAGCATTATCATTGCTGAGCTACATGAGTATCTGAAAACCAAGAGCAGATTTAGCTGTGCAGTACTCCATGAAGGAATTAGGATTAGCTCCATTTTGTGGGTGAGTGGTGCATGCATCAGTTCCTCAAGGGATTTACCTGGGGTCATCCAAGCTGTCTGTGGCCAGGTCTCCTGACTCTCACTTAAAGGTCTTGCCTGCTGCATAACCCTTTCCTGCTTGTGGAAATGTCGTCTCCAGTTAGTTGCTACTTTGCCCTTCCTGAAAGTGCCTGCAAGCTCTGCCAGCTCCTGCCTAGCACAGCACCAGGAAGGTCAAGTAGTTTGTCTTTCTAGTTTGCAGTTTGGCTCCCATGATGAGGAAACCCACCACAGCCTTCCCCTAGGTGAATTGTTTTTGGAGAAAATGGAATTTTTTTGGTTGTTTTTCTTGGGTTTCTTAGTTATGATTTTAAACACTGGTGGTTTTTCAAACCAACACAAAGTGATTCCAGGATGGGATGCTACACAGAAAATATCTGACAGTGAAGCAGTAATAAATTTTGCCTAAATTCATGGGGCCCTGAGAGTGACATAAGCACTACAAAAGAGCAAGGAAGGAGGGTGTCACTGTGATTATGAAGTGGTGCTGCAGGTATTTCTGTAAGGTCATGTGGTTATTTTCTTAATACTGCTCTGATAGTTGAGCAAATGGAAACCAGTTTCCACCAAACCAGAGGAGTAGGTGTTCCAGCTCCCCTCTCTTTTTCTTTGTCTTCTTTAATTATTTTTCTTTCCATAACAAGCCATGAACCTTTCAGTGTCTGGTTTATTCCAAGGTGGGGTCCTAACACTTTTCCTGCTGGGAGAGTACAGGGTCAGCAAGCATAAGGCAGCTAATCCTTCTGAAAATGTTAGTTTACTCAACTACAGCTGTTCTTGGTTAGGGGGAATTAAATCTGTATCCATTTGTGGCATTTGAAGACCCAGACAAGGGGTCATAATGGTCTTCCCCAGCTGATCAAAAGTTCACTAGGTAGGGTGTCCTGTGCTTAATATAATGATGTTTTGGGCCTTATTGAAAGCACTAGAAGTTTTGTAGTTGAGCTGAAAGAAATGTAGCAGTTTTCATGTGTTACAGATATGTTTTGTCTTGCTTCCAGCTCGAGGAAATTGTTTCCAAGTAGCCAACTCCGTGCTTTTTCCTTGTTTGAGGTTTGAGCCATCTTACATCTCTTGGCCTTCACACACTCCCACAGGAGAGAAAGGAAATGTAAGGAAGGGGCCAAGTTATAGGGAAAGGGCAGGGCAGGGGGTTTGTGTTGTTTTTTCCCCCTGAAGTTTACATTATTTGAATTTTCAAGGTGATAAACTCAGCTCCTCTTTGGAGGAAGTGTATTGGAGAAAGAGTTTGTATTAGCACATCACACCAGCAAAGCAGAGGCAAGGTGTATTGTCACACTCTGCTACCTCCTTTCAAAAACTCTTTTTTTTCCTGTTACCTCTTTATGTGTGAGATCAGGACATGGCTCACCTGCTGTCAGCGTGCTGGGTGCTGTGCTCTATTCAGGCTCCCCTCCTGAGTAACATGTACAGGTAACTTGAGTTAAAACCATTTGTCACTTAATGTTAGCTAACTCCTAGCCTCTTGAAATGCAGTATTGCTGTTTTTTCTGTGCAAAAATCCATATCCAGTAGGAAAAATACTGCTAGGATCTCTGAAGTTCTCCTTTCCTAGTGTTTTTTTTCTAAGCATACATCTAAGAGTGACCTTGGCTGGTAATTCATTTTCCCTGGGAAGTTTGAGGTTAAATTTAAAATAATTTTACAAGGTGAAATTACATGCACTGCTTCCTCTGTTCCAGATGTATGCCCTCTATACCTGAAAGGTACAGTAGATATTTGATGACTCCTTAAATATTTCTGACAGTGTGTAGTGATATTAGATGAAGAGCACATGCTTTCCTTCTGGCATAAAAGATTTTGTGTAAACAAGTATGCCAAACTGTCACATTCTTAGAATATATTTTTATTAGGATTTTTTTTCCATGAATTGTGGAAACTGAAGTATAGTTTCAGAAAATAGATGTATGGGATGGAAAAATTCTTAGTAGCAATAACTAACTGGTGTAATTTAAAAAAATTATTACTTTGTTTAATGACAAAAGTAACTTCTAGTACCAGATCAGAATCTTTTCTTGATATTGACAAATTTCCCCGTCATGATTTTAAAAACAGGAAATACGTTTTCCCAAATAACAAGGTAGTAGCATTCTTTACTCTTTCACTGATGTACAAATGTCTACCTTATGAAGAAAACGCTTACTTTGAGCTGGTTAATGGAGGTACAAGTTTGAAACCTGACTGTATTTGGAAGGCACCAAAGTCCAAGCTCTCTTTCAGTAGTATTGCAAAGAAACAGAGGCTTTGAGGTACTGTGTGTGCTTTTATTGCTGTGACACCCTGCAGACCAGGGGTAGCTTTTCCACTCTAGGCAGGAGACCAGTCCATGGCTACTCTCCAGCTGTCTGCTGGGAAACTGTCTGCTACTTTGGATTCTGCCAGGCTCAAGTGCAGGCATGGGGCCTTCGAGGGTCTCTGCAGAGCCTTGCTAATTCTGGTTTTCTGGTGTGCACTATCTTTGATTTCTTCTAGAGATGCTGGAAGGATCTGGTGGTAGTAGATTCGAGCTGGAGAACTTTCCCATTGCCTGGCAGTTTTAGAGGCCATTAAAGATTATGGAGTGAGCATCCCTGACTGCAGAAGCCTTGCAGGAGCCTGAAATACCTCTCCATTTCAAAGGCATGGTGTTTAGCCAGGAAACCTCTGAACAGAATAATCAAGAATAGCTGGAGAGTTTGGAAGATCTTGGCTATCTTTGCCAGTGACCTAATTCTAGCAGTAAAGCTGAAAATCCGTAGGTCGCAGCAAAGCAGGTTAGTGCCTCCTCTGCAAGGAGGCAGGTTTCTGATGAATGGCACAGCTGCTTTTGCAGGCATGTTGGCAGCATGGAGGAGGACACTGCACTGACTTGGCGGCTGTGAGCAACTGTGTATCCCTAGAAGGATAATTACAATGGTATTAGTGAGAACCAGGGCACAGGACACCACTGGCTATTTAAAGAGCGAGTCTATTTTTAACCACCTTTTAAGAAAGATGGAGTTTTTATTGGACTGGGCTTTATAATTAACCAGCCTGGGTTGCAGTGTTGGTGTTTATGGCTTACTTTGCATGTTCCCTGATAGTCAAATGCAGGGCTGTAACCATGCCTTACAGCCAGGGCAGGAAATTGCAATATCTGCATGGCTGGCAGCATAATTGAAAAGTTGGTGGCAAATGATCTTGTGCAGGAGGTACCTGCGTGGGGCCAGACTGGTGGCACCTGGGCTGTGTTTTTAAGTCAGAAGGAGAACATGATGTAGAGCGTTCATGGCATGTGATGGCTGTAGGGTTTAGCATGTTATTGCAAGTGCAGCTCAGCCTAAAAGGGGTTTAGCTGGTAACATTGTCTTTTGTGCTACAGTAAAATGCATATAATTTATATTCACCAGGGATTAAAATACTTTCTGACTAATGATCAAGATCAATAATAGGACATCCTCAATATATAAATTCAGAGGGAAATCTGCTCCAGAGCATCTGTTGCTATTTGACATCTCTTAACAAGTGTCCAAATTACTTTCAAGGAGCAGCATAGAGGAGCTGGGAGTAGGGAAGGGAAACTGCAGGACGGGCACTGAGGTCGGTGCAAGATCTGTATGAAAATGAAGGGGTGAGAGAAAATGCCAGGCATTGATTGACTCTATTCCTCTGCTGGGCAGATGGCCACCTATGCTGCTCTCGTCACCTTCTCATTGTGAAGCCCAAGCCGTTGCATTTGATCTTTTTCTACTGAGTTGAAGCAGCCCTGTGTCATTGGCCCCTCTGAAGATCAAAGTGGTTATGAAAGGATGATCAGTCATGTTACTGAGCAACTGTGAGTTCATTCTGGAGGAGGCACCTTCCAAAACGGCATAATTTTAATTCCTGTGAGCATCAGTATTCAAAAGTTTTTGACATTGCCTTTTCTAGTTTTGGAAGTCATGAGATTACAGATAGTTTTTTTTTTTAAATTATTTTATTCATTTAAATGAAGCTTTTGTTCTAGCCCTATAGTTCAAAGAGGAAAACCTCAACATGTGCAACAAATAGGACCCAAAGGCCCAGAGGTTATGATGTGAATAAAATTAGTCCTGGGTATATCACTTCAGCTTCAGAATCATAGTGTTGCTTTAGTATGATTATTTGGTATCTGCTTGTTTTAGGAATTTTGAGTGCAGTCACAGGATCCTGTTTCAATGTCTGTACGTTGGGCAACTGTATACTTGTTCCAAAGAGTTTCCAATCCAGGAGACCATCGAAGAGGACAGAAACAAAGTGTGGACAGGCAGCTAGTGGATGGCAGATAGTGATAGCAGAGCAGAGCAAACAGTGCTGTCAGAGAACAGAGTGAAAAGGAAGGTAATAGAGACTCAGTGTGAGATGAGAGCAATCCTGTTCCCTGACGTGCTCTCTGAGATGAGGGTGGGACTCCCAAGTTTTCAGAAGTGTCCTGTTCACAGCTGTGTCTGCAGTGCTGTGGTTTGAACCCTGGAAGTGGACGTTGTATTACGTGTCCACATAATACAAAGTGTATGTAGGCCAACCCGTGCACCCACTGAACAATGTGATTTGCACTTAACATCTGCACAGTGTGGACAGACTGATCAGCCCCTGGGAGATACAGCTAAAACTGTCTGTTATCACTCCATACTGCAGCCCAGGAGACACCTGTCCTGCAGGAAATCCAAATCTTTCAGCCAGATCCCCCATATTTCACCAAAGGATTGGAGGCTGCCTGATTTCCCCTCCCTCCATTCCTCTCTTTGGCTTTTTGATTTTTGAAAACCTTGAAGTAATTAATTTGCCTTCAAAATCATAACATAATTAGGAGAGCCCTCTCAGCAATACTCAGTTTTATACGCAGAAGGATCTCAGGAAAGGCAGAGATTTTGACAGCTGTGGAATGCAAAGAGAGGTGGAGAGAGCATGTCTTTCTCCACACTGCAGTAGTAGGCTAGAAAGATCCATGCTGGAATGGACCAGTGGTGGCAACACATCACTTGGCACAAGGTTTGTTGGTCTTGCAGCTTCTGTTTGCCAAGAACCTGAAACTCTTCCAAAGTTTACATCAGTGATGAGTCTTCCCATCTAGAAGAGTTGGGGATAGAAGTAATTTCTGTCTGTCTGTAGGGTGCACTTGGCCATATGCTCACACTGCAGTGCAAGGCCACGCAGGGCTCCGGGACAGTCAGGGCAGGGTTTGTAGGACAGCCTCCTTCAAAGTCCACAGTGAAGAGTGTGGGCAGTGTGTTTTCAGGTGAAACCCTTGCTTTATGCTTACCTCAAGACTTGCAGTTTCTGTTGCAGATATGAAGAAGGGCTTACGTGCTGCAAAACTGCCCATTTTTTCCTGAGTATTTCAGTTGTTTGGTAAGATGCTCCCTTTCCCAGTGAGTACCTGGTTTTGGTCTTGTCACGAAGGTGGTGTTTGGATAAAACATTGCTGTTGTGGAGTACATCAGTACATTGCTGTTTGTATTTTGTTTCCACTTATGGGCTTGAATCACGATGCTGCTTTCTTATACACCATGCCACCCCTTATCTGCCTAGTATGTGGCTTGTCACCAGGCAGAGGTGCATTGATTTGAGTGACTTTGCAAAACTGCATTGCCTTGGGGTTGAGGTTTTAAAATTATTTCTGTTATTGTTCTTACCATTGTTAGGTCATGGATATCATAATTTGTAGTTTGTTTTTCCTTTGCCCTTGATTTGAGAATACAGTTGGGTGCATGTTCATCTCTAACTTATGCAGACAGACCTGACATGGCTAAGATGAGACTGAAAATGTTGCCCATAGAACTTCCTTGTTCTGTTAAATTCCTATTTATAGTATGTTGTCAGGTCTTTTTGCTGTCGTTCTTAAATTTTCTTTTTTTTTTTCTATTTTAAATGGTAGATCTCTACATCTAAAAATTTAAATATATGAAGGATTTATTTCAATTAATTTTCATGGCACATTTTATTAGCATTTGGAATATAAATACTCCTGCCTGCCAGGGGGGCATCGGTAGAAATTGGCTGGAAACAGAGTCCAGTGAGCAAGTATCCTCTTCCAACTGGGAGCAAACACAGGAAAATAATCGTGAGAAGAGACCTGATTTAAAATCCAAAAGCAAGGCTTGTTCTGAGTGATTTCACAGCTCAGGTGGAGAATATTAACTTCTAGCTGTGTATTTCTGAGCCAGATTTCCTTCTGAAACATGTGTCTGGTCTGTGGTGCCCTGTGGAATGGGGGTGAGTGGGTGTGAGCGTGTTTATTGCAGGCTGGCCGGGCGCCACCGCAGCGTTATTGCGTGGCCGGAGGGCTCGCAGCGGTTGCATAACGTGCTGCAGCGCAGACAGCGGGGGCTCAGCCCTGCTCCTGCCCACCTCCAGCCTGCAGCCAGGTGCTTGGAAAAACCTCTTCCCTCGCTGGAGATGAGCACTCAGTAAAGCAGGGAGCAAATACCTCACAGAGAGGGCTGGGCTGGGGGTCCGGGACAAAAGTAAGGAAAAAACATCAAGTCGTGTGATGGCTGTTGGAGATAAGCAGCCTCTGACCTCTGAATTGCTTTTAGAAAGAAACCATGTTTTCCCTGCCCTGTGGTTTTAGCATGTGTTTCTCATTACTTTTATCACTAAATCATTCTCATACAGTGAATTACTGATGTGGGGTCACATGCATTTCTCCAGGAATTGCTTTCTTTTACGAGTGATCCCTTCTGAATTTTTTAGGCAATCTGTTAAGCTCTGAAATCCAAACAAAGTTGGTGGTTTCTAATTTCAGGGTTAAATCAGATTCGACTTCGAAAAGGCTTAGAGGGAAGGGGAGACATATGATAATGTCCTTCTCCATGTTAGGATCTTCCTTCTTCTGGTTCTTTTGGTTCTTCTTTTGGTTTGATTCTGTTTTTTTAACATCTCCCAGAGATCAAGTGTCTGATTTAGCCTCAGTGGAACTTGAGCATATTCCTAATGTTGAGCACATGCTTAAATCCACTGTTGAATTCAAGCCCTATAGACCTGGAGGCATGGTACAAAAATATCTGGGAAATGCTTTTCTTTTCCCTCAGATGCTCCCTTCTTTCAACATACAAAATTAAGAATTCAGCATTTTGAACTGCCGCTGGAGGCGAGTTGGTCATTTCCTGCTGGGAGGGAGGCTTGATCTTTTAAAGATGGTAAGAGAGTGTGTGTGCGTGTGTCTGTGCGTGTGTGTGTTTTGCAGATGTTCAGGCCTTGATTCAGCAAAGTCTCTCAGCAGTGGCTGACGAAGGGATAGTGCTGAGTCTGGTAAACCTGCTGCTCCAGAGCTGAGTGTGCGTGTGTGTTTGCCTGACTCCTCAGCAGAGAAAGTTTCTTTTCTCAGTTTCCATCGCTTCTGCCTGTGGTGGAAGTTGGCAAGAGCCCCGCACAAATCCCAAACCACTTCTAGCAAAGAAGCTGCTGTCTCTCTGGCAATGTTAACATTCAGGGATGGCTCGTGTCTGCAGCCATTTCTGCAGCATTCACCAGAGGATGGAGTGGGTGGTGGGAGGTCATGTGCTTGTCAGGGGGTGCACAGGGGCTTGGCTGAGCCCACCAGGGCCCAGGGGGGGAAACTGCCAGTGGCATACAGCCCTGGCCTGGCCCTTGCAGGGACCCCCTCAGACATTGTAGGGGACTAGGTTCCAGCCCCTGTGTAGCCACTTTGTGACCAGCAGACACAAGACTCAGAGCTGCCAGCACAGGTCCTTCAGCTCTCTGGGGACTTCCCAGGCAGGGAGGAAGCTGGTGGCTTTGTGCCCAGCTTGCTGTGGTGCAGAGTGTTGTACTAGGTTGATTCCTACCCAAACTCCTCAAAAATGTACTCAGAGGTGTGGGGGAAGGAAACGGGGACTTTATTTTTCACCCACACCTTTTTCTGCAGTGCAGTTTTGATTCAGGCAAAAGAGAGCCCAGTTTCTGCAGTGGGATTTGCGTGTGTGTTGTACACTGAGACAGCTGAAGCTGTGAGCAAAAAGCACGCATAAATAAAGGCTTCCTCCCTGTGCTTTATATAATCAGAGTGGGTGATGTCATTGGGAGCCGGAGAGGAGAGCAGGCTGTGAAATTACAGCCCTCTGCAGCCAGGCAGAGCCAAGTGCAAGGGGGGGCTGCGCAGAGCAAGAGCCAGCCTCCCCTCTGATAGAGGCTCAGGACAGAGGGCTTTGGAGGGGAGCTGGGGGGTGGAAGTAGATAATCCAAATACAATCAGAAGCTTTTGCAGAGGCACAAAGGGAGAGCAGGGAGAACAGCAGGTGCCCAGTGGGCAGCAGTGGGGCTGCCATTTCAAGGGCTGCCACTCCCTTGCTCCACAGACAGCCATCTACAGCTTGTTGTGGATCTGCTGGGAGGGCTATGGGGCTGCTGGGCTTTCTCATCCTTCTTCTGCTTCAGTCTCCTGGCCCATTGCAGTTCCTGGCAGAGAAGAGAGGCATCCTTGCTCTGCTTGCCCTCCACATCCCAGAGGAACTTGCCTCTAGTCTCCTGGCCACACACAGGGGAGGAAGGAGAAGCAGCAGAGGGTTTCTCTCCTAGCCGTGAATGAAACAGGATAAAAGGTGATGCTCAGTTCTTCATGACAGGGCTTGTGTTCGGCTCTAGTTTTGTGAAGCTTCTCAGGTGCTTTGCTCCTCTTTTGGGCATCCTGATGCCCCCCAGCATGGGAATCTCAAACAGGAGTTTTCCCGCTCATCAACCTGAGCAGGAAGAGGAGACCAGGCTGATCCCTTGGGAAAGTGGAGAGCTCCCTTCAAATTCTTTGCAGATTTCTTCTTCAGCACATCAAGCACCTACAATGTGCTTAGGATGCTGCTGTGAGAGCCTGATTTTTTCCAAGCCCACTTAGACAGGAGGAAGGGCTCCAGCTTCTCCCATCTCCCCTGCAGCCAGCATGCAAAAGTTTCTGCCTCTGCTGGTACTGGAATTCTCCTTCTGTCATCCTCTGTCTTTCTCAGGATCAAGGCAGCGAGAGGCAGCAGCCCTTCACACCAAGCCTGCCTTGTTTCTCTGTTATATAACAATATGGGCTTTTAGACTTGTTTTTCCAGATATTGGCAGATGCGTCAAATATTGGCATAATCCAGTGGTTTACATGGAAAGCCGTCTGGCTCTGTCTGGAGGCTGCACAATGCTGGTATTTTCATTGAATACAAGAGCCTGCAGCATTGTCAAAGCCTCGTTGCAACAGAGTCCAGGTAAACAAGGGGAAAAGACACATCGTGGCCTGACCTGTGGAATCACAGCTGCCCAGAGACAGCTCCAGGACTTGATAAGAAAGACTAATGGGTTTGCAGTTGCTTTCTCTCTGAAATGGTCTTTTAGCTAAGTCTTTTGTGATGCTTTTCAAAGAATCACAAAATCATTTAAGTTGGAAAAGACCTTCAAGACTATAGAGTTCAACCTTTGACCAATCACCACTTTGTCAGCTAGACCATAGTCCTCAGTGCCATGTCCAGTCCAGTGAACAGGGACTCCACCTCTTCCCAGGGCTCTGGAGTTTTATTTTGGATGCAGCCATCAATATGTGAGTCCTGCAGTGTGTGCTCTGTGGTTTTAAGAACCCACCATGGTCCACTGGGGCTGTTGGAAGTTAAGAGAGGTCAGGGACTGTGATGGGGTTAGATTTTAAAAATAAAAAGGTAAAGAAGGTACTGAATACTGTGTAAGGGAAACAGCTGAGGACGTTACTCGGCTGTTTGGCTTGGTTGGTCTTTCCTATCCCAGTGTGACTCAGCTTGGAGTGCAGAATAGGGGGGGAAATCCAACAGCAGCACAGAAATAATTGCTTTGGTCAAACCTCTTCCCAACCTGCCTCAGGTCAGCCAACACCACCTGCCCCTGCAGTGTGCTTGCAGCCCAAGCTGTGCTATGTGCCATTGTGAGCTTATCAGCTCATACCAGACCCGTGTTCCTGTCAGGTGTCCCCTCCTGATGCCTGGTGTGCTGACACAGGCCATCACCCCTGCTGCAGGCCATGGCCTTTGGCCAGCGGCCAGCAGAGCTAAGGGCAGGAGTGGCTTCTCTGAAAATGGTCTGCATGAGCCTGGGACAAGCAGTGACCTTCTGCAGTCCACCATGGGGTCCTGGGGCACAGTGGGAAGTTTTTCAAGTGTCCACGGTTTTATTACATGGCTGGACCTTTGCCTGTAGCTTTCAGATGCTTAAAAGGGTTGATCTTGTTCAGTCTGCGCATAACCCAGCTTTTGACATGGCAGATCAGTGTCACCCTTTTGATTGCTGTCTCAGAAATCCAGCCAGTGCTTGCTGCTGTCCGAAGCTGATCACTGGTTCCAGGAACTGCAGTTCCTGGTGCAGCACCTTCCCAGTTCCTGATAAAACACAGTGCTGAGACTCAGCCCAAAGCTCAGGCTGTAGATGTGCTGTCCATTTCTCTCTGCATTCAGGAGTGGACTGTGATACCTTTACCACTAGTTAGATGTTGATTTCCCCAAACTCTTTTTTTTCCTGTTATGCAAATGATTTGGTTTTCACCATGGGCTGGGAGCTGCCTCCAGGTCTGTGGTACCTACTTGTAGCAGATGCTATGTAGCAGTCTGCTCTTAGGTAGAGCCCCCAGATATGAGCTCTGCTTGAGCTCTGCTTTTAACTGAGGCTGATCTGTAGGTGAAGTGTGTGGCTGGATGTGGTGGTTTTACTGGTACTTGTGCTGTGAGGAGACACGTGCTGCTCTGTGCTGCAGCCTGATCCCTGGGCTCTGACAGCTCTGACTCAGTGACTTGCCTGTGTGGCCATTCAAGAAGTCTGTGGCATATCCAAAAATAGGTTTCAAAACCCAGAATGTCTTTGATCACAAGATCCTCTTCGTTTCTCTGCAAGAGGTCAGTGTCCAGCCTTGTGAGGGATGACACGAACTGTAGTGCCAGTATGAACCAGCAATACTTTTTCATTGCTCACCTAATGGGTCATCATGGGGCAAACACCTGTAGTGAGTGCACACAACTCCTGACCAAGCTCTGTGTTGAAAATTGGCTTCCAGGTAGAAAAAATCCCCCCATGTCAGCTATATGGGTTTAATGACAGTAGGGTTTGCCCTAGAGCAGGCTGAGAAGTAAGAGATGAGATTGATGTGATTACTGTTCTTTCAGTTTGGTTTTTGGATTATGATTTCCCTTTCCCCTCCCCTCTACTTGTTAATGTTTAATGGAAAACATGTTTTCTTCAAGGCCGTTGCTGGTCATATACAGTCCTGTGACTCTTATTGAGACAGAATGATGGACCCTTCGTAAAGAGATTAATGGTAGAAACTGTGAGGAGCTCACAGCTACAGCACGGCCAGTGAACACTCCCCTGTGCTGACAGTTCATCAGCAAAACCCCTGACCCTTCCACCCTTAATCATCCTTGCTTGTCACTGACATAATTGCCTGATTACAGACTCCTCTCCCCCACCCCTTTCAAACTGGGTGCAATAGTGCATTTGAAAAACAAATGGAAATGAACTGTCCCTGCTCTTTTTTTTCTTTCTTTTTTTTTTTTTCCTTCCCCTGCATTGAGATGGATCAGGCTAAGATTCAGTTTCTTTGTGCATGAGCAGGGGCTGGGATAGGCTTTCAGGACTCTTTTGCACTGGTGTTTCTTGCATGTGAATGGTAAAGCTGATGTCATTGTGTTATTGATTGGGATGACAACTTTGGACATAAATCATTAATGTCTGGGAAAGAGAGAGGGAGGGAAAAAGGCAACCCACGCTCGATAGTTTTCCATAAATCTGCTGTTCATCCCTGCATACGTGATCTAGAAGAGGAGACAGAGGGAACAGTTTCCCTCTGCAGCCTGAGGACGATGTGCTTTGCCACTGCTGCCTGAACCTTTTAGCCCAGAACACATTGCCATGTTCTGAAGAAAATGGTTCATATCGCCAGAAACGCTGCGGGGCTGGAGCCTGTCTTTGTAGATGTGAGCCAAGGTCAGAAGTCTGCCTGGGGGAAGGTCTTGAGTTCTCTCATTCCCACAGACCTTACACCTCTAGCACCTGAGCCCAGGAAGGAGTAAGAGTGCAGTTCTTGGGAACTATTATCCCTCTAGCTCCTTTAACTGCCAGCGGGGATTGTTTCAGAGTTTTGAACTGACCATTTTTCTCATTGATGGTCTTAATTTCATGCAAAAACAAGGTGTTCAGGTCAGTTAATAGCAAATGTCCCTGAGCCTGCAATGAACAAGTGTGCAATGGGTAGCAGTCATTCAAAACAGCTTTCACAAAAGTTCTTCTCAGCCAAATAGACACCAAATAGCTCAGAGAGAGTGGAAATCCATGAGATACTTGTACCATTTTCCTGTGTGCCTTTGCCCTGCACAAAATTCATCCAGATGACTCAGATTATCAGTTCAGACAGCAAGAAAATAAACAGTGTCTGTCAGACGTTAGCAATAATGCAAGTATAGGTGAGCAGTTGATATTTGAAGTGTAAATAGTTTTGTTGCAGTCTGTCCTGGTACCTGAGGGCAATCTTGTGATGTGCAGAAACAGGAAAACCTGAGAACTGCCTTCAAGGGGGCAGTAGTGAAAGAAATGACATTTCCTTGCAGAAAGTGTGGCTCTGATCCTCCTGTTCTCCCCTTGCAGCCGAGCTCATCTCCGCCTGTGTCTAGAACGCTTAAAAGTTCTGATACCGCTCGGACCAGACTGCACCCGGCACACCACGCTTGGGCTGCTCAACAAAGCCAAAGCACATATCAAGGTAAGAGCTGCTTTTCTCGACTACTTTCAGCATGGGCTCTTGGGAAGTACAGTTCAGTTGCTCATTCTTGCTCCCTAGAGCTAACTCTGTTGAAGGAAACATAACAATGTTAAATAAATAAACAAATAAAAAGAGCAAGCAAGCCTTGCTCCCTTGGTTAACCATTTATCATTTCTACAAGCCACATTGTTGGAAGAGTCCATCATGTACTCCTTAACTATGAAAATGATGGATTTGAAGAGCAAGGATCTTGTTCTGTATTGTGATCATTTGTTGACAGCTGCATCTCTTTAAAGAAAAGCATACCCGCTGTTGAATGACTGCATTTTGATGGGAAATGCAGCTTTTTTTCTGATTGCTTGTGAGTTTCCACTGCTGAAGCGTTAGCGCAAACCACAAGAGTGTGAGACAAGGTTGGCTTTCTGGAGGTCCACGTGTGAACCTTCCAGCTAGTCCACCACTCTTCTAGCTTCACTTTTGGCAAAGTGAGACATGAAAAGAAAATGCAGCATTGTCAGTGTCTGGGAGAGGCTGAAATACTTTGTTGCAGGTCAGGATATAGAGAGGGAAGATGGTTGATGAGGGAGGAAAGTGCTGCCAAAGGCACAGAGTTAGCCTGAAATGACTCCTCCTTATGCAATGTGCTTCTCGTAGGAAACAAAGAACAGTGCCCTGGTAGATTTCCCAGCTGTGATCAAAGAAATCTGTAGTAGGTTATGTAAATCACTCAGTGAATAGAAAACTGTTTCTGAGAAATCCCTCTAAACCATGCAGTAAGGAGCACAGAACTCCCAGGGCACGTTTTTGTGTTGGAGCAGATCATAACAAACCCTGGAGTGGTTTTGGATCGGGCGATTGAGGCCCCTGCGTGGGCAGAGTCGGTAATGCAAGTGTCCGATCCCAGGTGGAATGACCTACAAACTGCTGCAGTTCACAGCGTTTCCCCGGGAGAGGCCAAGTCCTCAGAGACTATTTGTACTAATGGGTATGATTTGTCAGGACCTGAGAGGTGGAAAGATGTGGGGAGACAGCATTGTGCTCAGAGACTGTGAGGCAGCTTGGTTCCGGGCACTTGCTGAACTTAAATCCTTCTGGGACCTGGGAAGGTCTAAGCAAGGCAGGTGGCAGGGCAGTGGATGTGGGAGGGAAAGAGAAAATGATGAAACTAATTATTGATTTATATTTGATCATGTCAGAAACTTGAAGAGGCTGAGAGAAGAAGCCAACACCAGCTTGAGAACCTGGAACGAGAACAAAGATTCCTAAAGAGAAGACTGGAACAACTACAGGGTCCTCAGGAGATAGAACGAATACGAATGGACAGCATTGGATCTACCATTTCCTCGGATCACTCGGACTCGGAGCGAGGTGGGTGTTGCTGAGCCAGCGTGGAATTCCTAGGACTCTGAAGTGAGAGCATGAGATTCATCCATTTCTTATCTCTCAGCTTCCCCTTCTTATGGCCTTTGATGTTTAGGTTGCTAATTCTGCTCACACATAAGCACATACACACACATAGATATGGAGAGTTGATTATTTTGCATGAGTTCTAAGTCTGGAAGAATTATTGTTGCTGTCAACTTGAGCTGATTTCTCATTTGGCATTGAAAGTGATCGTAAAGTTGAACCCATTCTGTTTTGTGGTCTACTGAATCTCTTGGCAACACAAGGAGGAAAATGTAAGAAGATATTAATGGGACTGTAATGGATGCTTCACACATCTACCCTGCTGCCCCCTATCTTTTTGCCCCCAAACTTCCCATAAGAGTTCATCTCCTCAGTCAAAAATGGCTAGAGATATCTGAATGGCTAACTGAATTAAGATAACTTCCTCTTTCAAAATATCCCTGCGGTGGAGAGAACATTAGGCGCAATAGGTGGTTTGGTATTTACTGACAGACCAAAAGATGTTGCATAGTTTGGGTGTGAATCTGTAGTTTAAAGCAAAAAATCCCTTGGAAAATTCCTGAACAATATGGAAACCAAGATACCTGGTTAATTAGATCTTTGCTTTTTGAGTCTTTCTTGAAAGCAAGACGTCTCTTCCAAGATCCACTGAGCATGTGAGAGTAACCCAGATTCCCACAGTAATGCATTGTAATTGTGTGTAGTCCTGGCTTTGGCAGTATAATGTCAAGCAAGCAGCATGTTTAGGGGTAACTTCATGCTCCATTTTCTCTCTTGCACTCAATTTTATCTGCTTCTTCTTTTTTCTAACACTGGGGTATTAGAGCTCCAAAGAAAGAGGGAGTGGGACAAGTTCAGTGTGTGGAGTGGCTCACCTATGCTGACAGTGTGGCCAGCATGTGGAGGAGTGAAACCCCTTTGCCAAATCCCTACAAAAAACTCCAAGCTGGTATCTAGTCTTTTCTTAAATCATGACCACAGCCCATCCCATTCCAGGGGGAACATTGAAAGCCTTCCTGCAAGACTGCAGCTTCATTCCCTGTGTTGGGGGAGTCCCAGGAGCTAGCTGGCATGAAAGGGCCAGTTGAGTGTGTGGTGCTAACCTGTGTGCATTTCTCTCATTTCCCTTTCTAGAAGAGATTGAAGTGGACGTTGAAAGCACAGAGTTCTCCCATGGAGAAGTGGACAATATCAGCACAACCAGCATCAGTGACATTGATGATCACAGCAGCTTGCAGAGTATTGGGAGTGACGAGGGTTACTCCAGCGCCAGTGTCAAGCTCTCGTTTGCTTCCTAGAACCAAGTGAGACAACAGTGCAGGGTGAATGATTTCACTGGGGTGATAAAACTGGGTCCTAGATGCCAGTATCCTCTTTCAGAATTGACATATTGACAGCTAGGCCTGGAGAGACCTGTGTATAAAGCTTTTTGGGTAAAGGAAGCCTCCCCAGAAGCCCATATTTGTTCATTTGGTCATGTTACCAATCCCAATTTCTGCTGGCGAAAACTTACAGCAAACACTAGTCCCTTTGAAGTCAATGAAATCCATTTGTTTCTGTGGGACCTGAATCTAGACCTTAGTGATGAAATACTTTGTTTTGAATTTATTTGAAATTGTTTGAAAGAGGATACTAGACTCATCCCTCTCTTTCTGTCATGAGATCTGAGAAATGTCAAAATTTCTTACACTGCATTCAGGTTGAACCACCTAATTTAGGCCCTTATGAAGAGCTTTTGTGGTCCTAAAAGGACTGTATCCTACAGTTTGTCACAAGGTAATGCTGTCATAATGTACTAGGAAATCTGAGAAGGCTTACATAGCCTAGGAATAACAGTGACAATAATGATTAAGGTCTCATTCTGTGCCCAGAGGGAGAGGGGCAGCACAGAGAGATGTTCAGGGGAGAACACCATTCAACTCAGCTTTCTGTTGGACATCATTTAAACAGTGTGTACCTCTGAAGCGTGGCTAAAGCGAGAGGTACACACCTGTAATCTACCAGCACATGGTGGGCTGTCGCACCCGGGGCTGTGCCAGCGCCAGCAGCTCCCCGGTAGATGTGTGCCCCTCGCAGGCACACGGCCAGCTGAGGGCAGAACGAAACCAGCACTTGAGAGGTGACACACCAGACAGTCATGCCCAGATACTGAGCCACTATGACCTTTTTATTTGAAGCGATTTTTTGATAAACATTTGTAAATGTGTTGGGAGGGAAAACACCCCAAGTCTGATGCGTCTTTTTAGAGCTTGTCCATATGAAACCTTAGATGTCTTTTATATGAATTTATGCCATGAAAAGATCTCTGTTTTGATGAAGCACTTGACCCAATGAAATGCAAAGATGCTTTTTTTGCCATGCACACAATGGATGAAGGCTGTGCTAGCTGGAAGAGGCCAGGTTTGGTGGGGGTTTCTTCAGTTTTCTTTTTAGAATCATTCCCTTTGCTGACTTTTGAAGTTCCAGTCCAGTAGTTAACCTAGTTAAGCTCAGCACGTCTCTCATGTTAATGTAACGTTTTGACTGCACGTCCTGTTCCCAAGGGCCTTGCCATCTTATCTGTGCAGGTGCTGTTAAGAGCTGTTATAGCGAATGTTTTCTAATTTTCTCCAAGACAAGCATTCTAACCTGCACTTTGAGGGCTTTGCTTTTTTATTTTTGTCTTTTTAATGGCCAGGATTATTTTGTTTTCCAAGTTTTAAAAACCTTAATAGAGACTTCACCTATGGCATTGTTTGAAACTTTGTATATCCTTAAGTAATTTAATTACCCCTCATTACTAAGAAAAAAAAGAGGAAAAAAAATGCTTTATAAAATTCATAACTTATTGCTGATTTGAATGGGTTGTTAATTTCAGTACTTTAGATTTTATTTTATTGTTTTAGATAGGGTTGGGTAAAAAGAGGTAAAGTAAAAAAATAAAGACAACCATATTTAGCAGTGCAGTGGAATTGTGTTTAAATGTTAGCATATGGTCCCCATTAAAGTAGCACTTTAATGCCATTAAACATTTCTGTATCTGAAATGAGTTGTGTTCTTCCATCTTGGTCATTCCTGTCACTTCAGCCGACTGTTGTTCTTGTGCCCTTCGGTCCCGCGGTGACATCCTGAGCCAGTCTCATGTAGACTTTTGCACTGTGATAAGTTGCCTGTGTTTAAATATTCTGATATTTCCCCCATTCCCTAAAATGTGTCATTCCATGTAAGAGGCACAACACGTGTGCTTGAGTAGAGAAATAATTTTTCCATGGCTGTAATGAATGATTTCTGTTCAGTTTGGGTTTTTTTAAATTAATTTGCCTACTAAGTTTGCATCTGGTTGCAGTTGTTAAATGTGTTTTCACTTGTGTGCATGTAATCCAGTGGCTCAGTCCATCTGTTCTTTCTGGGAGGTTACCTGGTAGGAGCAGGAGTCTACCGCAGAGTAAATTAAGTTCTAGGTTAACACATGGAGCCTGAGGGCTTTGAAAGAAGAAATGCTGCTTGGATTTATATTTGGGGTCCATATAATCTCTGAATGACACAAGGTTTGGAACAATCTATAGAGTGGTGAAAAGTAGGAAACTTTAGCTCTAGCAGGGCCTTATTTATTTATTCATTATTATTCTCCTTGAAAGTGTTGACCACTGGCAGCGCTGGTGTTGAGCAGTTGGATACCAGTGGGAGTTATTTATTTACGAGCCTTTTTCCGTAGCTGTCCCAGCGCCTCCTCTTCCCTGTTATTCCTGTTTGTGTTAAATGCCCACTTGGGAAAGCAATACCACAGCCGAGAAATACTGAAGTTCAAGGGGTGGAGAATGGCCATGTTCTCCCAATTGGTATAAAACAGTGGCATGTCTATGGTTGGAATAAATGTGTTTGAAATGTTTGTTTGTAATGCTCTGGGGCCAGTTTGGTATCTCCTACCTTTTCTGGTGTTGTGGTCTCAAAGGGGTCCTGATTTCAAGTGCAAATACAATGGCGAAAATGTCTTAGGAGATGAACTTCCGTCACCAGCCTCCTGCCTGACCACTCAGCCAGCAGCAGTGGTCCAGCCAGGTGGAGGCGCAGGAATAAAACAAAATTAAGAGCCTTTCTAATAACTCCAAAGGCCTGGGGTTGGTTGTTCTGGTGCTGGTGGGTTCTTTGTGGCAGATCCTAGCAGATTTCAGCTAGAGTTTTGATAGTTTCTTACGTGATGGAAACATTCTCTAGCCTTTCAAAGTTGTCCTGCCCTGCTTTATTTCTGCTTTGTGGACTCTGCTTTTTCTCATCTCACACAGGTGTCACCCTCCTCACATCTCCCTTTGCTGGTCTGATCTCTCACTTTGCGGTGTTCAAGATGATGAATTTTTAGAGAAGTTGTTATAATTTTACAAGAATATGGTGACTTTTCCTGTAAAAGCAGAATTGCATGCACTTTCCTGAGGCAGCCTTCCCATCAGTGCGCACACACATGCCCACACACACACAGCTCCCTCATAAGCTCATTCTGTCAAGTCTTCCCTCTGTAAATTGGATCCCCGGTGGGTCCCTTTGCTACAGACAAACCCATTAAAAAGACCATCCAGCATTTTCCTTCTTTTGACACAAGTGTATTATGGAATGTCATCTCGTGTCTGCAGACGAGGTGGAGATGACTATCTGGCTGCATTTGTCACGGTTATCCTGTGGCGAGTTGTCACTTGAAGGTCATTTTAATGTCCGTTCCATTAGCGGCATGTCAGTGACGAAGGTGGTCTCAGATCTGTCTGTCTCAAGAAATCTGTAGGTCAATAGAAAGGGGGTTAACTAGACAGACTTATCATTTTCTGGGGATTGTGGTTGTGTTTTCCTTTTGTCTGTTTATTTGCTTGTTTGCTACCATCTGTTTGTGGTCTGTGAGCTCCAGCCTCCCGCTTTTCTGCTTTGTTCTCTTGTACTCACTGTTCCCTATTCGTTGTGTTGCCCTGTTGGAATGGATGAAACATTTGGCTTCAGTGGAAGTGGGATCCATTGGATGTACTAACTGGACATAGTCATTCTGTTTCCTCCCCACCCAGGAATATAAGTTTTTCTTGTGGCATATTTTCTGACACCAACCATGCATCACTGAAAAGAGAAATCAGGGTAATTTCCTGGAAGAGAATGGTAAAAAACAGGACTTCATTCTGAGGTTAGGGAGGTAGTAATAATGAAAAACAGAATAAAGTCCTGTTTTTTTCCTGGTGCTTTCTCCCATGGACAGATTGCCCAGTGAGTGAGAAATTCCTTGACTTGCTAGTCAAGGAAACTCCTTGAAACTCCTCTGCATCAGCAGTGCAATCTCAGAATTGTCCTGTCTGTCCCTTAGGGAAGAGGAGTATGCCCCTCTGCACAAAATACCTTGAAAACACTGAGGTGCTCTCACATTATCTTGAAATGTGTCAACAGATGTGAGTGACGTTTGGGAGGATGAAGACAGGAGGGTGATGTCTGCACAGGCAATGTTTTCCTTTTACTGAAAGGCAGGTTGTTTAATTGAGAATAATATACCAGTACTGGCCTCTGCTTCTCTGCTCATTTCCTCCTGCAAAGAGGACTGATCCCTTCAGTTCTTTGGCAGAGGCAGGAGCAGGGCATAGGTGGGTATTGGTATTGTGGCTGTGTACTCAGTGTCTGTTATGGAGGGGTTCTCTTTGGGGTGCTGCTAAAACTAAAGATGTCTCACAAGGAGAGATGCATGTGTTGAGGTCCCTTCAAAAATGTCAAGATCAGGAATTGCTGAGCAGCCTCTGGGAAGGGTGAATGTGTCCTTGGAGATGTGGACTCGTACAGAGCTGAACAGTTGAGTCTCACAGTGTTGCTGGCCTGGCTGGTGCAGGTCAAAGGTGTGAAATTTTCTTGTGTCATTTCTTTCGGGAAAGATCTTTAACATCAACCACGCTGTGGGTAACAATTTATTTTTATCATACTGGAAAGTCAGTCCCTTGGTTTGTAGTACCCCAGTGAGGCCCAGAGCAAGCTGGTGGGGTGAGCTGAGTAGTTTGGCCTTTAGCAAGTCATCCGACTTCTTGGCTTGCAGTCTGCTGTGCTGCAGACATGTGATGAAGCTTTATTTTAATACAGCAAGGATACAGCTTCAGCAAGGATTAATTTTGATCTTAAGGGATGTTGCAGCAAAGCAGAATAAGCCATGAAGGAATTTAAAGCATTTTATGGTGTTTTTAATATTGTGATCGCTAGTTAGAATGTACACAGACCTAGGCCATGACTTGGGCTACCAGTGCTCTTGCTCATGCTCCGTTCAGCTAAGGTTAGGAAATTCTTTCCATTTAATTCCCTTTCAAAAATACATTTCAAAACAATTCATTGGTTTGGATCTCCTCCTGGAAGGATTGATGAGAAAATACAAAAGCTCTTTCCTATCCCGGAGTGGTAGGTAACTGTACAAAATAGTATCTGTCGCCCTAGGAAATACCAGCTTCAGCAGGTCAGTCAGAGAGGTAAGGTGTAAAACAGCATTACTCGTGTTCCTCATGGATAATGTCTCTTTGGGAAGTAGCAGCACGTTTCAGTCTAGGTGAGAGCAAGACATTTTCAGTCAGCACCCATTGTGGGAAGGCTTCGCAATTCTGTACAGACCAAGTCATTGCAGTGTAGAAAGGGAATTGCTTTACAGGAAACGATGCAAGTACTTTTGTGTAGCAGAGCCTTCAGCACAAGACCAGAGTTTTGAAAGTTGCTGACTCAGGTTGCTGGCTTGGGTAGGTGGCACCATCATGCCAATGCAAAAGTCCCTCCTTTTGCTGCCAGGCAATGATCCCTCTCTCAGGCCTGGCCCAGGAATGTTTTACATAACCTCAGTCTTCACATAACTGTTGCAAGAGAGTGATTGTTTTCTCAAGACTTGGCCACAGCTGATGCAGGTGAGTAGAACCTCAAGGGGAAGCACATAAGTTTGCCGTGGGTTTTGCCTTCTGAACATCTCCACTATTGAATTGCAGTCCTCTCAGGTAAGGTCCTTTCTTTTGCATTTACAAACCTCTGAGCCCAAGCAGCTACATAAATGACACAGCACTCACTGGCATAATAAGGGAAGGCAAAAAGATAAATGGATGCCATTACCATGAGAATTTCAATTTGCTACTGTAAAGACTTCCAAATACTTAAACTGACTGTGGCAATCCCAGATTTGTGAGTCAAGTTTATACTGGTTTGATTTCCACGATAGGTTTCAATTTGCACAGGACTGACACTGTACTAGATAAAAGGCCCTACAGGAAATGGTTTAAGACCAAAGACGTAGCCCATACTGGTCATTTTGCACAGTACCCTTACCCAACTGGCCCCAATCTGTGTTCTCTGGCAAGTATCTCTTCCATGTCAATAGCTTGGCAGTTTGAACTCTTTACTTTTACAGTAACTTTCCTTGTCATTTCAGTGTTTCCAAGTACTGTCTGCCTGTAGCAGGATTTGCTGGCTCTGGAGCAGGTACTTTGTGTGCAAAGGCCCAATGCAGAGCATGAGTTCTTTTTCTGTAGACCAGTTAATAAAACTGGGAAATAAATTGTCAAAAAAAAAAAAACCCCAACCAACTAAAACACCATCAGCCACATTTGGGGTCAACTCAGAATTTGTAATATGAAGAACTCTATGTTTTGGCAGTTACCAGCATTGCTTAACTCAAGATTTATTTTTATTGCATCAATTTCTCAAGCCACTTTACTAAGGCTCTGTTCCAAAGTTAGACAACAATGAGCTGGCCCCATCCTGCAGCTGAGGCAAAAGCATAATAAAACTTGACGTGCTGTAAGGGCTGTGTAGCCAACACAGCAGTTTTGGTGGGGCTGTTTTGTTCATAGAAGTTGTTCTCAAGATGTTTTCTCTTCATAGATTAGACCACCCCAGGCACAGTGGTCTGTTTCACTTATTCCAGGTAAGGTGTTCCAGGAAAAAAGCCTATCAAAACTTTCAGTGCTTCTTTGCAATGCCCAGCAGAAGAGGTACAGCCAAGATCATGAGGCAACCACCATTAAGAGAGGTGACAGTAAATTACTCAAAGGAAAGGCACAAGTTTTGCTAATTTTTTTTAAAGGTTCAGCTAAAACAACTTTGGCTGGACTGTCACTTGCAGGGGAGGCTCACACAGCCACTGTGTTCTGATGACTCAACTTTATTGCTCTCCAGGACTCGTGAACAAATAAATAGCCCTGGGATGGTCTATGGATTGTATTTATTACATTAAAGATAAGCACATGTAGTGCATGTCAGGTATGGATTGAGCCTTCTTTTCCAAAGACAGTTTTCTATTAAAAGAACAGGTGGAGTTCAGCATAGGCTTCCCAAACTCTTCAGTTCTGCCTGCTTTAGCATGTTTCAGTTCTAACTTCAAGCTGCTCCGCTTGGGTAAGTGAAAGGGACACTGTATCACAGCCACCTGTGAAAGACTGCAAGTGACCTTCCTCAGCACTGATCTGTCAGTGTGGCACGTCTGTCACCTATTCAGTGTCACTGCTGGAATGCGTCTCTCTAGCTGCAGGCTGCAGTACAAACTCCCTTTCTAGAAGGCAGATGATTTCACTCTGAAGAGGCTTTCTATGCAAAAGAAAATTTAACCCCCCTGCTACCAGTGAAGATGAGGAATTAAGCAACACCTACTTCATTGTGTAGTGAGTGGTATTTTGGACCCACTTCTGAGTATTACATGCTGTCCAGCAGATTCTGTACTACTCACCCCTGTCCTAATGATTTACTGTCATCCTCCCCCCCATGAATCATTCCACTTCACCAAATATATCCAGCAGATTTTAAACACTTTATTTAATAAAAGTTAAACATACAAAACTGAAATTAACACACTTTGTATTCATAAAAATCACCTCCTCCCATTATAGGGAGAACCTTTTTCTATGTATGGATTCTAAACTACCGCTTGTAGAGTTTAGCTTGAGTTGTGACTCAGGTAACTGATGGACATTTCCACCAATCAGTGCATCAACAATTGCTGACGTGACCTGATCTAGTTAACAAATTACAAAATGAGCTACATTAACATAATATACAGGGAAATAATGGTCAGGGTTAATGGACAAGATACACATTTTATTTAATGGGGGAAATAGCTGATGTACTCTTGTCCATTAACTCAGCCCTAGATTTTACAAAAATAATATCTACATTGTATACAGGGCTACCCATTAACTTCTTTAAACACATTACGGGTTCAGAGGTGGCATCACTACCGTAAGTGCGAGACAAGTAACAGAGGAAAGCAAATCACAGAGAGAGTACAAAAAAGCAAGAGCTTTTACACGTGGATTCCTGAATAAAATTGAAGGGGCTCAGCAGCACTGTAATACAGCTGAAGGTACAATGGCCACTAGGGCCAGTCAGTTATGTAAGGACAGAAACTCCCAACTAACCTTTACTCACTCACAACTAAGAGGGATCTATCTGCTGTGCTGTGGTTCTCCTTGTCTGGATGGGGGCCCAGGCACAGGCTGTCACTGCTGTGACTGTACCAACAGGTCTGTGACTGTACCAGCACACCTACAAGATCTGCAAGGGAGGAGAGGACAGCTCCTTCCCACAGCACAGCCAGTTACACTCCAGCTCTGATCCCTGCGGAGGGGTGGAGACCGTTAAGTACAGTTCTTTGTCCTATGGTTTTCTGGTTACATTTCATTAACTTCCTATTATAATTTAATGAGTATTTATAAAACAAACAAAGAAAAACAACCAACAAGAAACAGCATCTCCTCTGCTTAACTTCAAGCACAAGAAATTTGGACTGGAATTAAGTCAAATTTATTGTTTCTAGAATGTAAGTGATCATTAGTAATAAAGATCCTATCAGCCCTGTTCTGCCCTCATTTACAGCTGTACAAATCGATCTTCAGTGGATTTGGAAGGGAGTTATTTAAACTTCCTTAGCAATTCTGTGTGACATGTAAGCTCTGTCCCAGAGCTGCAGCAGCTCTGTAATGCTGAGCGTGTCACAGACTGCACTGTGACTACAGAAACCAGGGAGGCTCTTAAGGTGCCATTTTTAAACCACCACTTTCTTAAAAGAAAAAAAAACAACAAAACAACTTCACTACTGGTATGAATGAAAGATTCAAAGCTGCAGACAAATACTGCTTTCAAAGTAACAGGCAGCAGCAGTTCATGAACATTTACCTGCTACAAAAAGTTTAATGGTTGGGGGGGTTCAAATCAATAGCTGGAGATTTAAGGCTCATATCAGCTGAAGCCAAAGTGATGGTGACAAAATGGACTACTCACTATGTGCCAACAAATAATTTACTTTTAGAAAAATATAATGATAAAAAGATAAGTGTAAAGCCCTGCAGAGATGAAGTTCCACCTTTTTCACCTGTTACTGAGGCATCAAATGCCTGACATTATATTTAGAGGTATCTTGATACTGTGTCATAGGTTTGTCTGCAATTCCACATGTTCCAACGCCAACCTTCCCAGTTACGCTCTCAGGGGAAGCAAAAATACTCCTCTTTACCTAGAAATAAAACAGAAAACACCATTTCTGAATAATTACTAGATATATTTTATAATAAACCAAGCAATCATTACCAAGTGCTTCAACATTCTCAACTTTTGCCCTACAGAGGGGTACACTTTCTAAAGGCCAGCTCAGCTGTGACATGTTGTCACTAAGTGAGGCAATGGGGCTGGGAACTTCTGCACCTCAGTACTGGATGTGACTTGTACTGAGGATTTCAGGTTAGGCCAATAATGAATAAAATTCACCTCTCATAAGGGGATCTCCTAATAATTGCTCATAAGGAACACTGAAGTTTTACCACTGATGTCTGGCAGCTCTTGGTCAAGCCATGATAGAAATGGAGTAAGACTTAATGTCCTCACTACCTTTTTTTGCACTACACCTGCTGTTCCAGGGCACGTTCTCAGCACTGTGTCTGCTGGGTCATAAACACAGCAAGAATCCAGACTTGAAGGTTTAGAGGGGCCCTCAGGTTCTTGGCTCCAACAAACACCACCTGGCAACTGATGAAAGCCCAGCTCTCCCAGCCAAGTGCAAACTCAGCCTCTTAGGAGCAGCACTCTCCCGAAACAATCCAGTAAAAAACCAAGCATTTGAAGTGTACAAAATAAAAAACTGCACACTTCAGAATCCCAAAGACTCCCAAATCCCCAGGTTACAACCCTTTAAAAACCACCTCCTCCTTTCTCCCAAGGTACTGTACAGAAGTCTATGCCCTGTTGCTACTCACATACTGACAAAAGCAAACAAACCTGGCCTTTTTTGTTTTTAGAATAGGCTCTGTTGTTGAACTGTTGCCACTTGACTTTCTGGTCCTCTCGTTCCTGTTCAAGTTCTTTAATTCTTTGAGCTTTTTTCAAAGCTTTCTTCTTTTTATACTCTCGTTGCTGGGCTATCATCTCTTTTCTGGAGAAAAGGAAAAAAACCAAAAAACAAACCTCACATTTTATGTTTGTGCCTTTTCCTCTAACAAACTAAAACCTGTCTGTAAAACACACATGTACATTAGTTTTCCAGAAGTAAATAACAGAAGTAAATGTTGTATTTGTACATATTTACCAGCTTGTAAATATTCAACACTTCTAGGGGGGAAAAAATTACAAAAACCTAAAAACCCAAACCAAATCTTCCCATTAACAAGCATTACCTTACTTATTTATATATTTGGCATGACAACAACCACCACCACACCTGAGAAGCCCATGCCAAGCACAGCAACCCAAGGGATTGGGCACAATTCATTTCTGAAACTGGAAAGGGACCTATCAGCACTTGTACATTTCAGAAACATCTTGGGTTTGGCAAATGTAAATAGCTCATTGGAGTGAAAAGCCCACACTTTTCTGGAGGTCTGCAGGACTCTGATGCTACCAAGTGTTGGACAAGGATGGAAGGAAAAGAACAAAGATTACTTCAGTGAAGATAAGGAAGTTCAAGGAGTCAATCTAGGCCACAATGCAGCACATTCAGAACAACCCTTTAGGGAATGGATGAGTGGCTATAACAAACTCTGAAATTGTATCATCTCTTTCTTCTCCTAAGTAAAGCCTGCAGCCCTTACAAATACCTTCCTGTGTTAGACACAGCAGGATACCAAGTAAATGTAAATTTAAAACAAAAACCAAAAAACAGCTGAGGGAAAAAAAGAGAAAACAACCAAACCAAAAAGCAACTCACCAAGCAGTATTCAGACTTCCTGTGCATTACTTACTTGGACATGGGTTTGTTGCCACTGTCCTCTTTTGCTTTTCTTCCCTCTTCCACAGGCTTGAGGTTGAACAGAGGTGTGACTTCAGCATTGCCATATCCAGCAAATGTAACCGCAGCTGTTCCATTCTCCTCATCTATTTCTTCAATCTCAGCCTCGTAACACCTGTAAAGATATCATGGCTGTAAGCATGTGAGTAAAGCTTTAATACTCAGCCCTTCAACACCTACATCAGCCAGCTAATGCCACTAAGTGAAAAATTTGCAGATGCCAGCCTTCACTTTCAGGGGCAATACACAAATCAAACCAAGAGATTATTGTCTGAAGGTCAAAGGGACACAGGTACAAAGACTGGAATGTGCTGTATTTGACCTTTAGCTTCAAGACACAATGCCCCTCACAGCAATCACGACTAATGATTAATGCTGGGGCCAATCTAATCAGCTATCCTGATTTGGTTTTAGTTCTGGCAGGTCATGGGATAGAAAAAAAAAATACTGCATTTACAGAACAGTTTTCATGGAATTCATTGAGGAGTTTTAGAAAATCTCAGCTCAGAAACACAAAGCTTTGGTTCCATTTTTCTCCACAGAAAAAAGAATTAAGAAAAACTGAAGCTTTCTTAAACACTTTATAACTTAAAGGTTTTCTTACTGATTTAAGGCAGCAATTTTTAAATTTTCATAGTAATCAGCCCATTTCATATTTATGTGTATGAAACAATTTGATCAAACTAACTTCAAAATAGGAAAAAGGGAAAAAAAAAGACAAGTCACATTTCCAAAAATATTAAAAATAATTATGCCTAATTCAGGATAAAAGGATATATCTAGAAAAAACAGAGGAAAAAAACGAAATGTTTCATAGACAATATTCCAATTAACATTTACAAAATTAATTTCTTGTGTGTTTTCAGCGGGCCAACATCTTGAGCTAAGTGAAAATACATGAAAACCCAGAAGTCTGGCTAGCTCTTTATAAAACACTGCTCACTTAAGAAATGCTGCAACAGAAGCAGGGTTTTCTAAACAAAGCCAAACAATTAAGTCCAATAAGATGCATTTCAGTGGACATTCTGGCACACTCTTCTCCAAGCTCTGATCCTCTAACCCAGAGATCAGAGCAAGAAGAATGACCCAATGAATGACCTCTAAGAGATTCAATTTTTAAATTCTAACACAAAAACATTTTACTCATTAATAAACAGAAAAACTGTCCACTTTTAGGTTACTTTCCTACTTAAGACATCAACAGCTAAACCAAAATCTTCATGTGGTGACTACACTGTTAAGAGAAGCACATTCATTGAATAATAGAGCTTCTCTCTAACTGGCAACAGTTGGGATATTGGTCCTGCATAAACAGTTTTTTTTTTAAAGCGACAACAGTCACACATTTGCAGTACAAGAAGTAACTTCAGAATGTTTATTTCTAAGTATATGCAGTCAGAATAATCTGCTTCAGTTCCCAGAACAACAGAAGCTAATATATAGGAGACCAAATCCAAAATGTTGATTAATTCTGTAGTTACATTACATAGTTATTTTATAGCCAAACCCAGCATTTTCAATTAAAAATTTAATTTTAATTTCCAATTAGAGGCCCAAACTGAGATACAGCAAGGATTTTTCTTCATAGTAATCAGTGATACATATAAATGAATGCAATGACAAATGATGAACTACACATCCCAAAAGCTTTACAAAAGACCACCCTGACAGATCAGTTCTTCCAACCTGGCATTTATTACATCAGCAAATGGTAATTTACAAAGCTACCCGACTTTTATAAGGTTAGTGACAAAAAGGGCATTTTTATAAAATAACCCCACATCTCTCTGCTACCTAAAATACTGATCTTTAATAAACAGTACAAGAACACTTAATACCACATTTATTTCCTAGTTTCTTTTTGCTTTTAGTCACCTTAGGTCAACTCAAACTGAATGAAAATCTCTTACCATTGAACTACTTCATGTAACTGTTAGAGAAGTTTTCTACACTTACTGTCCATCCTCACTCCATATGGCCATACACCTATCCCCAACCTTCCATGAGTGACTGGGCAGGGCGGACGCAGAACTGTCAGAACTTGCAAGAGTTTCCGAAGGTTGTGTTGAAAGGAGATCTTTGGTTAACTCTATGACTTCCTATAAAAGACAAAAAACCCACAAAGAATAATTTTTCAAATTCCTCTTACCAAGCATATCTTTAACCCCAAGCTTACTGGTTTTGGTTTGGCTTTTTTTTAAGTTACTGTATTAAATTCATAGCTGATGTGCAAATTACACTTACTTTGTTTTTTGAATAATTTAATTAAACTCATTAATTGCAACTGTAGATAACAATGTATGTATGTATGGTCCTTACTGTACTGCTGTAAAGCTGCCCATGCACTCCTCAAATTTTCAAAAAGTGGCCTATTATTTTTTATAGCATTTCTCTCATTGACTGAACTGCAGCATCCAGAGCCAGGGTGGCAGAGCACCCCCCAAGCTGTGAAGTCCTCTCATTTTTAGTTAGAAAGCATTCAGGTGCACACTAAAGAAATTGGTTTCCTTAAGTCATTTTGATAGAACTGTCTGTTTTTTTCTAAATTCCCTGACCTTGAGATTTCAGGTCAGGCCTTCCCTTGCTAATCCAAGATAACAAAGTAACAAAATTTCCCAGTTCCTTTACACATCATTCATTTGCAGGCAAGAGCATGCAAAAGCCTCACCCAATTTCCTGTAACTATTACATTAAAGACTAAGCAATCAAGACCTCTCTTTTTCCCTGGTGTTAAAAGTCAAAGGAGACAGCACCTAAAGTGCCATTTAAACTTTCTGTATAGTGCAAAGAAACATCGTAGGCCCTAAAAAAGAAAAATTCTTCAGTTCTTTGAGTACCTCAGCATGAACCATTGTGACTCTCCCAACAAACAGTAAACATTTAAAGCAGGGGAGAGGTTACAGAGAAAGTGTTCAACTGAGGCTCGGTGGATCCTGAACTTTCCTCCCGGTTTCACATCTTATTTCAGCTATGGGCATACAAAGACTCAGGAAAACTCAGTAAAGGAGCTGTTCATCATTCCTTAAGAACCTAAAGGATTGTAAGCACTTCCCAAATAAGTTAATAGAATACAAACTTATATGCATTTTTATATGATAAACTATACAACTAGCATCAATGGCCTAACAGTGTTTTTCTGTTGCAGCATGTTAATGTCTGAATTTCCAACAACTATAAGAGAAGTTCTGCTCTTTGCTTTGGAGTAGCTGCTGGTTAATAAGTACTCCAGTGAGCACAGTCTGTGTAGCAACTGAGAGCACAGAAACACACAATTACTTCTACTACTTAGCTCACCATTTTCCTAATACCACAGCTGAAGGACAACAGATTTTAATTATCAAGTTACCTAATTTGAGAACATACAGCATTAGCCTAATTTTCCCTCCCAGGTGCAAAATCCCAAACTATTCCTCAACATACAAGTAGCTGTATTCTGCAAAACCAAGAGGCATCATGGTTTGAGACAAGTATCTCTCTTAACAGGTCAAATACATCACATGAGGCACAAGCCACTCCTGAAAATAAGTGTTTCAGGTATTGCAACTACCAGTAATACCAAACTTTTGACTAATTCTTGCCACACTCAGAGATGGCTTATTGTAGAACTTGGATGTGAATACTTTCAGACAAGTTGACCAAGAATCCTCTGAATTTAATAAAGCCACTTGCACACCAGGCTATTAAAATACCAAACTTTTGGTAAAAATCTTCATCTGATATCCACATACCATAATGCTCAGCTCACAAGATAGGGACATTAATTTTATTGCAAGCCGTGAGACAGTTCTCAAGTTTTTAAGGGAAGAAATCATTCCAAGAAAATTCTGAGCAGGACTTGGACTACCATAGCAGCTCAGTACAGCCAAACAGGTTGAACAACATGGCTTGGTGCCACATCCCTGATATGGAGGTGTGACCCACAGAGAACACACTGCTTAGAGTTTGCCAAGTTTTTCCTGACCAACTGGTCTTTTCAAAGCCAGACAGAGCTCTACACTCCAGAGCAGAACACCCACAGATCTCATCTCCAAGTACAGAAGATGACAGCTGCCATAAATCCTACTTGATAGAAAAAGTAAGTTTGGTTCTTAGGTGCACAGATACTGTCCTAGAAATACTTCGGTGAACCAAAAAGTGAAAAGCTATGTACTTCTAACAATTTCTTCTACTACTTAATCTTGTTACTCAAGAATAATCTAAGCATACAAGATAGCATCAGTATTTATAATAGGAAAAAAATGCTTCAATTATATAGTAACCATCTTTTTGAATAGACAAAAAGCTGTTTAGTTGGGACACTGATGCATCAAACCCATTTTTACAATTGTTTGCTTAGTTGGCATATATCAAGTCTGCAAAACATTATGTCATTTTCAAGGTGGAACATATGGATAGCAAACCTTTTGGGGACGAAAGTGTAAAGATCTTCCCCATTCTGTGCAGAAAGCTTTTATTAAAAAGTTTGCAAGTTGTCCTTTCACATCAATGATCTCTGCATATCAAAGCCGAGGTCGTGTTGGTATCGGAAATATCATCCCATATGGGTTTTGCTGTGCATTTTAAAAATATAAAAATATACACATGCTTTTAACAGTGTACAACAGAGCACATTCAGATGATCTATAAAGTGCCTTGTGGGCACAAAGCCTTTGCAGTTTAAGAGGAATTCTAAAAATCTCTGTTGGGAGGCACTACTTGTGTTTTGGTGGAAGCCCCATTTTATTGCTGTTATTTCCATATAGAGCAGTGGTCACTGAACCTTGCACCAGGTAGTTTTATATATTTTTACACCTGATGGCTAAAGCAATCCACAACAGAAATGAAGCAACATCTTGCACTCTCATAGCAGATTTTAACAGCACTGCTGGAATTTTCTATATGCCAATGTGTCTTTATATGCACAAGAAACTAAAAGACCACTCATATATTTAAAATTAGGCTGGTGGCCTTCCTCTCAGTAAACAACGCCCCAAGGATCAGAAATGGGTTTTAGCTGTTAGGAACACACTATGCTCTTGTAACAAATGAAAAACACAACTGTTTTCCTTTCTTATATAGAAACACAATCAAGACTCAGATGCACAAGGAACACAGAACTACACTCCAAAGCTTTTAACACTGCAAATGCATTTAATGAGTAAGCAGGTTCTGGATCAAGTTATTTGAGATCTCAGAAAGAACATCGTGCTAAGCCAAACCAGCAGGCTTCAGCATAAGTAAAAGCAACAAAAAATAATGACTTTGAGAAATGCTTCAGGGACTTTGAGAAATGCTTCAGGGACAAAAAAATTAAAAACCAACACATAGTAAAGACAGCACTGGCATATCTTTCACCTCTCTGGCCAAAGTTTATAGTAAAAGAGCTTGCTGTATAAATTAGTACATCTTTTTTACTCATCCAAAAATATAAATTTAAAATAGGTTATACTTTGGGTTTTTCCAAACTAAGCCTACCATGACTTCATCAAACTATGTGAAATGAAAGTAACCAACCCACCAAGTGTCTATTTTTGTTGCAGGACAAATACTTAGGAAAGATAAAACACTTGTAAAAGACCCTGAAGTTCCACCTACACTCAAGTTCTCACCTGTAAGTCTTTCTTCAGTTTCAGTAAATCCTCATTGTCTGCATTCCCAGATAAGGCAGCCTCGACTTGCTGGAGCTGAGCTTTGTAGCTGGCCAATTGCTTAGCAAGGTCTTCTGACATCTACAAGAAACACACACACACACAAACCTCACGTCAAAACAACAGTCTTGCTGGTTTTTAATCACACCTTGTGGTCCAAGTTGAGGTGAAATGACAACCAAAAAAAAGCTGTTACTAACATGTTAGAAACACAGCTCACTGAGTTTCAATAATAAATATTTGTTCAGTAATTTGACTATAGATACCCGCTCATTTAATTTTGTACAGTTCCGGCTGCACTCTAGAGACTTCTTAAGAACAGAAGCCTTGAACTGGTGCTGTGTATGGGATACACGCATGGCTTACAGCGTGTGAGCAGCGGGGCCTTGAACAACCCTTGCACCTCCCCGGCCCATCAGAAAACGCGTGCACCTCCCAGCAAAGCCCCGCGCACTACGGTGTGTGCCCCCTGGCTGCCGCAGGCCGCGGGCCTCAGCACCGGAATCCTCTGCGGCAGCCGAGAACCGGCCCCTTCCCCCGCCACCCGTGGGCTCGGGGCGGCCGGAGCAGCGCGGGAGAAGAGACGGGCCTGGGAAGGCCCGCGCCGGCGGGCAGGCCCAGCCCAGGCCCCGGCCGGGCCCAGACCAGGCGCAGGGTCGCTCAGAGCGGGAAGGGGCTCAGCCCACGGGGCCGGCAGGGCCCATCCG
>VZTX01005594.1:0-46647 GCA_013400915.1 Pardalotus punctatus
GGGGAAGGGGAAGGGGAAGGGAGAGAAGCGGAGCGAGGGGAAAGGGAAGCAGAGCCGAGAGTGACAAGATAAGGAGGAACGGATTCAGACTTAAACAGAGTAGGTTTAGAGTAGCTCTTAGGAGGAAGTTCTTTGCTGTGAGGGTGGTGAGGCCCTTGCCACAGGTTGCCCAGAGAAGCTGTGGCAGCCCCATCCCCAGAAGTGTTCAAGGCCAGGTTGGATGGGGCTCTGAGACACCTGGTCTAGTGGAAGGTGTCGCTGCCCATGTAAGGGGCTTGGAACTAGATGGCCTTTAAACTTGCTTCCGACCTAGGCCATTCAATGGTTTTAGATGCAATCCATGTGAGAAAGCCTTGCAAGTTGCCTGTGAGAGCGTTGCCACTGAGGCTGTTTTGGGGACAAGGTGAGCGCAGGGCAGGCTTATTCACAGTGTGTGTGCTGCATCGTGGGTTTGGAGTCAGGCTTCTGACAGGTGGTGGCACAAACATTTCTTCCAATTGATGAGTTGGATTAAGGATCCACAGGGGTATTTTTACCCAAGACCTTTGCGTTCATCTTGTTTCAATTATTACCCAAATGTTTTTATTCACACACTTTGGAGAGAGCAGGGGCATGTCGTGTGAGGGATGAAAAGTAGAAACTGAAGCTAGAGCTTTCGAGGTAGTAAATGAGACTTGTTAGTCTTTTCCTGTAACTGGAAAATGAAAGGGAATAGAAGAGAACTAAAGGTAAGATCTCCATGCCATTGCAAGGGCAATGCCTGTGTTGGGAAGACATAGCTCTTGGTAGAAATAATCAGAAGAGTTTTATGAACCAGTCCCCCAGCGCTGCCTGTTAAGAGGAGTTCGTCTGGACAGAGCTGTCTGGAAACAGGTCTCACTGCATGCAAGTTACCCAGTGCTCGTCAAAGAACGTGGTCTGTCCCTATACCTAAGGCCTTCTCTTCCCTAACAGCTTTCTGGTTTTGTTACCATATGAATTCTTGTTACCATATGAATACCATGTTTCAGCTGAAATGCTTTCGTCTGAACACAAGCACAAAGAGAGAAGTGAGTTAAAAGGCTATACATATTAGAATCCTAACAAAACCATAATATATCTTGAAAAAAAGAGCAGTAAGGGAGCAAAATACCAAGATACTTTGTACCTTAGGTTTTTAACTGGGTGAGTTGGAATAGCCTTAACATCAAATTCCCCTCTCTCAAATATATGCCAACCAGTGCTCATGCTACTAACACCCTCCTTGCTATAGTCTCTTCTCCAAATCCTTTTTGATCCATGTTTTTGACTGCTAGCCTTCTAAATTAGAAAATGGAAATTGTATTAGGAGAGTGGCATCATCTTCTTATATTGACTCCCTGTCTATTCCTCAGATTATTACATAAATGGTACAAAATGCATCCTGAAGCATAGTTGCAACTTCAGAATCATCCTTCTTCTGGATGAATTGCATTTTGCCAAATTCATTTTACCTGAAAGTAAGGAGAAATTTGTCAAAGAAAATCCATTAAATATTCAGTGAGGGACCTGCACGTTTTTTACACTTCTTTGTAGCTTCCGTAGTGAATGCTTCAGCATCTTAACGTGTTTATGTAAGGGGCAAACGTACTTCACGTCATGCTGTTGATGTGTGTGGATCAATGCTAGGTTGTATGCTGAGAGCAGCATTAATGAAGGCAACAGCTACTGCTCCTAACAGCAGCTATGTGGTAGAATTTTGTGGTAACTACATTGCGCACAAAGCAGAGACGAGCCTTTGCAATTTTTGGAGTGCTGCTATTGTTTTCTCTGAGGAGAGACATGAGGCACGTATTTGAAATTAGAAATAATGGTGATGGCAGTGTGTCATTAAAAGTGTGACTATTGAAATCCTCGCATTAATACGAATGTGATCTGAAGTTTGTAATGGTTTTGGTACATTTTTGTAGGCTGAATCAAGAACATATCTGGATGCCTAGAATGCTAATTCAGTAATGATAGGCTTTTTCTAATAACAGGCTGTTTGTACTTGAGTGTTGTCATATGGGAATGTAATTCATAATACTCTAGGACACAAAAGTTTTGTAGAAATTAAATGCTTGCAGTGGACAAAGCTCAGAGAGTTTCTTGAACAGCTCTGGCAGTGGCTACCAAGGCACAATTACAGGAGATAGTGGCAAGACTATGATAACAAAGCTCAACAAGGTTGTGAAAGCCCTTCATGTGCAAAGGTCCACTTGTCAGTTTTCATCAAGTTCACCTAGCTGAAGATAAGTCTTGATTGCAGCTGCCTAGTCAGTGAAAGTCCTGTTGTTTTGGAAACTGCACTCCTGAGGTTGTTGTGTCCTGGAAAGGAGGAGCTCTTGCAGAGCTGGGGGAATATCCTGAGACATTGAAATGTCACAAGCCTACATACAAAAGTTTTGATATTAGCAGGTTAGTGAAAGGAAGGAGGAAATACTGCTGGTGGCAAAGAAGGTCTGGAATGAAAATGTTGGACAAGGGTAGCAATTCTGTGTAGTTGCCTCTGTTAAGATTCTGGTGTTGGTGTGCAGATGTTGCCCTGATCTGTCCTTTATATTGCTCAGCTAGCTTGCACCTAATGTTGTATCTGCAGCTGTTGCATTAGCAGTGGTGGAGGGTCAGTTCTTGCATGTTAAATTTAACAAAAACAATTACTCCTCCCCCCACTGTTGTCACTGCTAGCAACATAGCTCAAAGTAAAAAGAGAAACCTTACAGAAAGACAGTGAGGCATAGTCAGCATCAATGTCATGAAGTTTTTGCCATGCTGCTTACACATGCAGGCATTCAGTCATATAAAACACAGAAAGGGCATGACAGTGAGTGAGCATCTGTGTTATGTACATGGAAATATCTGTGTTAAGTCATCTTCACTTCGTAAAACTGCTTGTGGAACAGATGAGTCTTTTACCTTGCAGCTTTCTGCTGATGAAGTGTGAAGATTGCCATGGGTTAGCCCATTATTTAAACTGCCCATGTTGTTAGTCATCCATTGATCCACCAAAATGGACATTTACATTGAGAACAGTTCCATATAAACATGAGAAGGTAGGACAAATATTCAAATCATTTTCTCATGGACCATCCACAGAGGTGTTCTCAAGAGGGTGAATGATAATGGCTGTAACCATTCTTGAAGATGAAATCTGAAGAATTATCGAAATAATAATACCAGAAATTTTTAAAAAAACAAACACCCCAAACCCAATCCAGTAAAAGGGAGGTGATTTCTTGTAACACCACAGGAAAATCTTACATATTTTTTAAGTGAAAGGAAGAAAATTGAACAAGCAGTGGATTAAATGCTCAGGGTAGTCAGTTGCAATTAATAAAGAGAAAAATAACTCTGATTATTTCAGACATTTTCTGAATTCAGCCAAGAGAGATGGAAGGAGTATTCCTGTGAACAGACTGTTAGGAAGAAGGGGAAGAACAGTTTATTCTGTGGTTACTACTTAATGTCAGCAGTTTGTGCTTAGGTACAGTAGATCACCTGAAGTACTGGGACAAAAACAATAATTCTGGAACAGAGTACAGTGCAGTTCTTAATCCTAATGTTTTGACTTACTTTCTAACAATTTTTCAGAATTGTTTAGTATACCCAGCTACATTTAAATATAGTAAAAAGCTAATTCTGAGCAAGGAAAGTGCAAGTAATACAATTAATTAGATAAATTCCACCTTATTTAACATTATTTACCATTTGATAATTCTCAGTTAATGCAATTAATAATTACTGGTTTCAGATCATTCTCTAATTATATGTAATTTACCACCATACATTTTATAGTGTGTTATCCATGTCACACACATGAAATGGTACCATTTCAATTTCTAACTGGACAATTTATGTGACCAGCAGTATAAACCAGTAGTGTTAGAACCCAATTTCCTGAGTTCTTCAACAATGTATTGCAGTACTTGTTTTGTTTTGTTTTTTACTAGTGGATGAACCAAACAGCTGACAAATTTTTATTCTGAATTTCTTAAATGTATATATTATTCAAAAGTGGCTTTCACCAAACATTCAAGAACCCAAACTAAAATTTGCAAGTAAATTTGCTAGTGAATTTTAGAGTGGAAATGTATGTGCCTACAAATACAGCAATAAAGTTGTGGTTATGGTTTAGTTAGGTTAGAAATCAAATAAATTTGGGTCCAAAATACTTTGTTTTGTTTACTTATCTCTGAGAAAATAGAAAGGGAAATCATAACAGAATTCTTTCTATGCACTAACAGTCATACGCAGTATATAAAGCCAGATAAAAAGGGAGAAAAATATTTCAAAGTTCTAGAAGCAACCTATATCACTTAATGGGTTAATCATTGTAAATGTTGATATATGTGCCAAAACCTTGGTCTATCAGATTTAACATAGGTTGCACAACATTTGAAGAAGACCTGGCTTCTTCAGATTATACAGCCCAAAGGACTTCAGTTTGGTTTTTATAACTGCTGTAAGTTTAGTAGGAGGGTATTTTTTAAAAATCTTCCACGTGAGTGAAAATATCCTTAGAAATACAGTCTGTTCTTTCAGACTTCTTTATCTGGGTTTCAGTGACTGGTGAATATGCTCTTAGTTTCATGAATAGCTTACCACTGAAGTATTTGCTTTGTGCACATAGTTACTTTGCCAAAAGCCATTGTGGTTTCTGAATATGTCTAGAGAACTGCGTTCCTTGAAGGTCTTTGGTGTCTGATACTACGAAGATTAAACACCCAGTTCACAGATAATTTTTTAAGTCTCAGCTTTAGGAAATAATTAAATTCTTTTAGATTCTGGAACACACAGTGCTGCCTCCTATGCAGAGCACCAACATAATGAATTGCAGATCATTTAATTGGATTGAATCCCCTCTACTCAATAAGGAGTCTGTGTACAAATTATATATGGCTTTCCAAGAGGAAAAAGGGATTGTAGGAGGAGCTGACTCTGGTATGCATTTTCTAACATTATTTTCAGTATAAAACAGTGCTGGAAAAACATTTTCTGTTCATTGTAAATAAACTGGCCAAAGAACCATGCAAGCTGCCATGTGTGGAAAGAAATTAATGGAAGTTTTTTGGGGTGATAACTGTGTATTTTTACCAGGTAGCAGCAGTTATGTGAAGTATAGGGTGCATGGCACAGTTAGACTATATTAGATGGATATGGGAGTGGTGGACAAAAGAGTTGGAGAGATAAGAGCTCTTGTATATGGAAGCTTTGGTAGGTAGGATGGCCTAGTCTTGTCATATATTCTACATTTAAATTACTTGTTTTACTAGGTGCTTCTGGAATTTTGCTTTATCATATAATCTGCTTTATCATATAACCTGAAATTCAGAGAAAGTCCATTTGAATTGTATTACAATACATATTATTGCCACACATGTTATCCATAACACGTTATATAGTGTTACCTGTAATAGATCACGCCTCTGAATTAATTCGAGTGTTTTCAGTCTGAAGGGGGACAGTAAAGGACAGCAGATGCCGGAGGCAGGAGTCTGATCTGGTAGTCTGTTGAGCATCATCTACAGCATGGAACACAGTGTTTCTAAGAAGCAGGGTCCTGACTTTCAGGTGACAAGGTGTAAAACACAGTTACAAGTATCTTTGTGAAGAAAGATAGCACTGGTATTTTCTTTTAAAATATTGGTGGATCTTAACCTTATCTTGTCTTTTTTGTCTCTTCATTGTGGGCACTTAATTGGACTGAAATGCATATTAAATAACCTCTGACAGTATGTTAAGATGCGGACAGTGTTTAGCAGTGCCCCCTGCAGGCTTTTTGTGTGGTGAGTAGAGAAAGCTGTAACAGCTTCACTCTGTTCTGATTATGTGTTTATACTGGTTGAGCTGGTTCTTTTAAAATATTTTGTTAGCAGACCATCGTCTGAACTTGGGAATTTTATTCCCAAGCTGCTTGGAAACATACACAAATCACTTACATCCTGTAAGTGATTCACGAAATGGCCCACAGATAACATGCTTGTTTCAAAAGCCAGATTTTTTATCAATTTCTGTGTTACAACCATACAGAGTCCTGGGCAACAGAAATTCCAGCTCTCCTCTCTGTTTCCCCTAGAAGCTTATTTCTGTATGTAGTGACCTGGCTGTGTCTAAAAGAGAAGGATGATCAATTCAGCTTGTAGTTCTTTGTGGTCAATGACTACACTGAAAAAAAAAAATAAATCTACTTTTTTGTAAGGGCCTTGTGTCACTTTCAGCCAAGTTGATACTGTGATAGAGCTGTCCAGACGTCCCTAAGATACAGGTGCAAGCACAATGGAAATTGTCGCTGTCAGAGAAGGCAGAATATGTTGAGCTGTTTCCTACTGAAACCCAGTGTAAAAGAAATTATTTTCAAATTCTGCATTTTTTAGCTATTTGTTAATGATCTATGTATTGTGGCTTAAAATACCTTTCAGCTGCAGGACAGAACTTGGAAATAATTTCACTCTTGGTGAATTACATGAAAATTTATTGCTCATTCCAAATCATCATCGATTAAATGGTAACTCTTTCAGTGCAGGAGCATCATCACATAAAGTAGAGGTTTTTCATTACTGTATTTTTTAGTAAATTGCTCTCATTGCTGCCTGTGCCCTGCACATTAAGCAAAATATGTTTTCCAATTATGAGGCTCAAAAGAATGAGGACAGTTACAAGCCAAGAGCTCTGTCTTCTAGTCTGAGACTGTGCAGGGACATCTTTGTGGTCTCTAGGATGTTTAAGTCTGTGTTGCTAGAATCTTACTAGGTGTATGTGGATCACCATGCTTATGTGTGTAAATTATTTAAAGAGATGTATTTGAAGTTTTTGTCACCCTGAAGCTTGTACTTGCTTAGCTGAAGATCTGAAGCAGCAGAAGATGTAACATCAGGATTAGCTGAAAATACACACACAAAAAAATGTGAATACTGACAGTTATATTCCTATATAGACCTGAAAAATATTAAATAACCTGAATGAAAAATAAAACCATTAAAGAAGAATGCATTTGAAAAATTACAGAAAGTTGGTTGTCTTTATCCACATTTAGAAAAGTCTGTAGGTATTGTGGCGTGTCCAGAGGTTTGATATTGGTAAATTAACACTGTGTGGAGCTGTGGAGCTTGTTCTTCAGATTTAAATTAGCATCAAAACAGCAAAATGAATATATGAACTTCTGCTTTTAGGCTATACTGCAGCAGTCACATTTTTACTGTCCCTGAATCATGCCAACTTCTCAGCACTGTTCCTTGACAGAGTTAGATGTTTTCCTAAATGTAATCAAATCTCCTGTTTTCAGTTAATAAAAAAAAAAAAAAAAAGAAGCAGCTTTTGTAGACCATACCCACCAAACTATTGAGTGGGACGCAAACTGGTTGAAATGCTGGCAGAACAAAAAATACAGTTTTGTACACCAAAGTTTACTTGTTTTGATAACTGTATTTATAATTGGATGCCAATTTTTCAGCTTGGATATGGCTTTATGACTTGGCTTATTACTTAGTTATAGTAAATAAATAAGGACATGCAGAAAATTTTCTATTACTATCTTTTTAGGCATCATATGATGAGACATAGCACCAATTGCTCTTAAATAATCCTGGGGAACACAGGTCTTGGAGTGCCTGGCTTACAGTCTCAGTAATAATTACCAAGTTATACTTCCATATTAAGAGTTATTTTTCTGTTTTATTTATGTGAGTAAATGAAAAATTGTGACCAGCCCTGAATATATTGAAATTATCTCTGTGGCAGGAAATGCACATGTCCTACAGAAGACAGATGCAGGAAGATGTTTAGTCAGAAGACTGATTTAGCAAGCATGTGATTTAAGTGCCTTAGTAACTCACATTGGCTTTAGTTGTACATAAATAGATTAAACCGTTTAGCTATACTTTTTTAGTGTGACATGCTGTACTGCTAAGTGGTTCTTATTCACAAGTTAAAAATTAGTGAAGCATACTTTTAATGCATTCCTAAACTACAGCTACAGTATCAGCTCTTAAACACTTTTTTAATCACTGATGTTTTGCCCTAAAAAATGCCAGCTCAATATTACTTTACTGACAGTAATAAGAACATTATATTATCAGTAAGATCGAAGTGCTCTTGTCGCTTGAACACAGTGGGCTGTTCCCATCCTTTGATGTCAAAAACGGCACTAAGGGCAACAAGAATGATCAAAGGCCTCAGGACTGCAGGTTGCTGAGAAGGATCTGACCAAGGGTTAAACTCATTGAAAAATACGTGGAAAATGATAGTACATGGCAAGAAAAGGACTACAAATGTGAATGTACATTTGAGATATGTGAGTGAGGGCCTGCATATATGTTGGTGTTGATTAGCCAGAGAGGAGGAACAGGATCAGGCCACCTGTGTGTCCGTGTTTATGTGAGTGCAGTTTCTGTTTGCATGGGAGATACAGAAGGAAGAGATGAGGAGGAAACATTGCAAAATCTATCAAACTCAATGGTATGAACAAGGACTGGTGTTCACTATCCTTTCCAATGGAAGACCTAGGGATTATCCAGTGAGATACTAAGTAAACAGAAGGATGAAGTCAGCATGTTCCCTTCTTGAGTAGGCTGTTCCACTGCAAGCACGTTTTCTCACCATTTTGTGATTTTTTCCAAAATCAGTTAATCAGCCAGTATGTATTGTTACTTGATGAGCGTGAACAAGAATGCCTAAAGGTTAAAAATCATAATTCCCAGAATGAAAATCACTGTCCTTCCACTGTTGCCTCCATTTGGAATGTATAATACATAGTTCACAATCATTCCCCAGCATTAAATTGGGTAAAACTTTAATCCTTCAATCACAGTATCCAATGATCCTCCTTCAGCTTTTACTCAGGCAACACATTTCAAAATGTCATATTTTTGTTCTTTGATAGAGTATCCATTTTATCCAAAAACCTTGTACAAATAGAATTCTAATTAATCTCTGTTGACATTTTAAAAAAAGGAACCTTAGGGACTCACCAATTACAAATCACTTTTTAATGGGAGGATTTGCAAAATTAATTTTTTGTTTAATTCCTCTAACAGACATCTGAGAGCTTATAGGAAGGCACAAAGGCAAAACTGCTCTTGTAGCCTTGCTTTATCAGGTGGAATAAATTACCAGCTTGAAAGGCTTGCAAGCAAGCACAGACATCCATAACTGAAGGCAGTAGAAAAGTTAAGTTTATGGATCTAGTCCATGCAACTGTTCAGTTTTGCAGCTGCTGTTGAACATAGATACTTGCAACAGCTCAGCACCCCTCAGGATTTAACTCTGTGTAAACATGGGAAACCAGCTATGCCATCGCTCAGCAAAATCTGGAGAAAAGCTGTGTTTAAAAGAAGTGCTTGTCTTGAGTTGTGTGACATTCTTGGATTTGTGAGGCTTTTATACAGTCCTTGAAATACTGTGATTTCATCCTCCCTTCCTTCTACTCCCACTAAGAACTAGATTCCAAAGTAATACTCTTCTTGCTGAGACAGCAAACTAAAATTCCCATGTTACAGGCAGAGTTCTGTACTGTGTTGTAAAGGTCTCAAGAGAAGTTTCCAAATGTGACATTAAAATCTGAATTAAGGAGCTGAAAACTCAGCTTCTGCCAGTAGAATAAAAGAGGAGCAGGAATATAGGATTTTGCACCAAGAACAGGACATTATTTCAATATTGACAGACCTGGGGGAAACACTGGCAATCTGATGGTTCAGCATGTAAATGACTGGTGAAACACAGGCCACCCTTTTGTCAATAGCACTGTTAGGATCATCAAAAATGTAGGAGCTCCAGACCTAGATTCCAAGTTTCTCTTGTTACAAAATACATACTAGTGTGCATGCAGTGCTGCTATTGCACAGCAAATAATCTTTTTAAAAAGAATAAAAACACAGCAAATATTTTTTTAAAAAGAAGAAAGATAACCAGATTTCTCAGTGCTATTACTGTTTTCCCTCCATGTTTCTTATGAGAAGCAGCTTGAGCTTTGTTTCTTATGGCATACAGAAACAGCCCTCACATGCCCCAGAATCCCTGGACAGAGCACAGTGCTTGGGCATAAGACAGCTTGTCTGGTTATATGTATAAAATCTGACTTGAAATGGCATCTTAGTCAAATAGCATAAAATATTCAGATCTCTGTATCATTAAAGTCTTTAGAGACTTACCAGCAATAAAAGGATTATTTGAAACATCAGTCAGACAGTGGTACTCTGACTCAGCTGCTGTTAGTTGTATAGGTAAAAATTTAACAAATGTGTTATCATTTCTTTCCTTTTTTTTTTTTTTTTTTTTTTTTTTCTTTTTTTTTTTTTTTTTTTTTTTTGTGGCTATTGGCACATACTGCTCAATAGAAATTTGAAATATGAAATATACAGAGGAGGACAGCAGGAGAGGAGAAGAACCAGACAGCAAATACAACTGTAAATCATTAGTGTAGTATACAAAGAAACATTTACTAATTTACTATCAAATTCCTCATTAAAGACCCCCATTAGAATCCTGCAGCTGTTTGAGACACACCGTATGCCAGGACAGCAGTTAAATAACTGAATATTGATACAATTTGCTTAGCTATCTAACTATTTTCTTTTCACATCCTCAGGGCTGCTGTATCCAAACCTTTTTCTGATTTTTAGCAGTCTCTTCCCTGTTAGGGTAGTTGTGATGTGGGAAAGTATCATAGGTATTGTTGTAATTTTCTTTTTTTTAGTACTGTTTGCTTTGTTCTTGCATTTTGTTAGGTTTTTTTTTTTTTTTAGACCGTAAGATCTTATGAGAGATTTTTTGTAATTCTCCATTACTCTGCTTGGTAATAGGTCTGTCTGTGGTACCTATGCTGATGATTTATTTAGCTGAAAATCACTTGGCTCCATACTGTGATATCTTGTATAACACTAAATTAAAAGGCCTTGCCTGAGCATGTTTATTCAGTAAAGGCAGAACTGCTGCAAGGAAAGTCTCTAGCTCTTGCTATTGCGTTATCAGCTCTAACAGTCTTCTGGTCTGGTGACTTGTGAGAAGCAGCAAAACTGCAAAGTCACACTATGTATCTGTCAGAAGCAGATGTCAAATGACATTTCCTTAGATTTAACCAAGTTTGTTTTGAAAAAGAGAAAATAGGTTGCTAAAGCATGTAACCAATCTTCCTAACTTGAGATAAGATCTGTCAGCAGCATTGTGGTCAGATCAGCAGAGCTTAGCTGTAAGAGAAGCTGGGACAAATTTTGGTTCTTGATTAATACTTCCAGAAAGAAAAATCCACTTGAGTGGGTGCAGGGATCAAGTCAGCTGTATTTCTGCTCAGTTTTCCAAATGTCTGCTGAGACCTCAGACTGTTCCTTCTTTCACAAGGAAAAAAATCATGCTGCCGTGCAGTATAGAGCAACTGGAAGTTAAGGGACTTAATTTTTATGAACAGTTACATGTAAGTATGAATAAATATATTTGAGTGTCTGTATCATTTTGTGGCAAAAGAATCTCTAAACCCTTTAATATTTAAAAATCGCAATATGCAGGGCAGTGGTTAAATACTACAGTTAGAGCAGAAGGAACATAATTACTCCAGAAGTGGCTGCTCTAAAAATAGGACGCATAGGAAACATCCTACTCTAGTGCAAAGTTGATTGCTATTAAAACTAGTAATATTGAACACAGGATGTCTTAGAGAAGGCAATGGACTCCCCATTGTCGGGTCACTGTGTAACAGAAAGCTTTAGCTACCCTGGCCAGCCTTGTTGGTGACCTCAGCAATGCATCCTCTGCCCATGGGCCCAGGAATCCCCCTTTTAAGTTCATGCCCAGGCACCCAAGCCTTGCCTGAGCTGTGCTGTAGGTAGGTCTGTGCTCACCCCTGTCATCCTGACTTGCTGCTTTTCCTGACTGGGCCATTGGTGCATGCCGTAGATTGTCCTGTGTCCAGACCTGGCTGGCTGCACCCAACTGGATCTCCACCCAAGACTGGGTGGGTCTTGAACTTGACACATTGCCTTGAGAAGGGCTTGTTTAGGGATGTGCCACCAACCCTGGTGCTCCGTAACCTTCGTCTTAAGCCCTGCTGGGGAGGACGGGGTGCTGAGATTGCCCAGTGCTCCTGGTTCATAGCCCCTCATGGGGCAGCCCTGCTCTTGCAGCTCACTGACAGTTTACCATTGCAAGGATAGTAAAACTAGTTACATGACAATTAAAATGAAACTTCAGAGATGTGACTTTTATTCCTTTGATTTTCTTCAGTCTGTTGTTATTAAGATACATGCTTACCTTCTCCATCAGTAAAATACGTTTAGAAAACATTTTGAGATTCTCAGATAAGAGATACTGTGTTGATGCTTCACTTAAAAAAACCACAAAGTTGACTAATTAAATCTCTTTCTCAGGAAATTCTTGCTTCTTGTGAAATAGATCAGATGACAAATAGCAAGATTCAGTGTAAAAAAGTAGTCACTTTCTCAAGTCTTCTTTTGTGAACTTGCACCCAGAATAGAAAATGGGGCCAAAATAGACCATCTTGTTCCTTCTGAAAGCAGCCATCTGAATTTTCAATGTAGTTACTCTCTCTTTTTCAGAAACATAGACAGCTATTTTTGTGTTACTTTAACCTGCAACTGTTTCCCAAAGGTAGAAGTTCAAATAAATATAGTACTGTGATGCTGGGGTGTATGGCCTGCTGTTTGGGCAGACATTTTATGAAAGCAGGTAAGAACCTCCATGCATTCAAGTATATTTGCTGTAGTATAGTCTGGTGTACTTCAAAGTGCTTCTGTATATATGTATCAAAATCCAGCTTGCAGCACTGAGCTCTACAGTTACCAGATTTTGGAGGAAAACAAACAGAACCTTATTGTGTTGTCTAGCCTACCAAAAGCTGGAGGAAAAACCTCTCTTTTCCTGAAGAAAAGTGGGTTTTTAGAAGGCATTGTATCCTATTAAAACACTACTAAGAAGAACAGTTCAACTTAAATCTAATGAAGTGGAAAAATTCTAATAATTACACTGAAAATACAAGCCAGATTCCCCAACTTATTCACGGTTTCATTCTCCTGTCTCCTTGTGGCTTTTTGGATGCAATTAACAATTTTAAAAGTTTCAGGGATGTTCACAGCCACAAGGAGGGATTTAGAACAGGTAGTGTCACTTCTGCCCCCACAGACTGGCTAGCAAAATTGGTTTCATTTGGTTTTGTAGCTGGTCTTCACAGAATGTATCTTAATGGCACAAAGCCCAGTTGTACAAAAAGCCATGTGCAAGTGAGCAGTATGTGCACACATGTCACCTGGCCAATGCCTGCAGAAGCAGAGTCACGGGCAGGGCAGTAAGTCATACCTGTACTCAGCTCTCACAGTCAGACAGCAATGAAGTGAAGGGCTGGTGTGGAGTAGGCCTGATCTACCTACATGTAGCTACATAAGGTTGAAGAACAGTTTAACTTACCCTTATTTTTTATTTTACCTTTTCCTTATTTTTGCTGTGAAGCTTCTGGTTTCTAAGCCAGCAGTAGGCCCTTTTACTAGAGCATTTACTTCATGACTTTGCAAGATGAGAACTGTTTTTCATGACAAGTCAGGTTTCAACATGCATCAAAGTGGTGTACATGTTCTAGTGGGTAAACCCCAGATTTGAACGAGTGTCTGGCCAGTCTCCAAGGTCAAAACTTTTTTATTAAAACAGACCTTTTCTTATGTTAAAGGCCTAGGCAATAAGAGTTTCTGAGAAAGAGCTCAGTTGTGGCTAACTGCAGCTCGTTACTCTTTTTTATTAACGGTAGTTATGAAGGAAAACAATTACAGGAAAGGCTTACTGGTGGAAAACAGTGTCAAAAGTTACAACTCCAGGAAGGCTCTGCTGTCCTCACAGGTATAGACCTCAAGATGTATTAAAAAGGATTTCTGTGATCTTTAAAACAGGAGCACAGAATTGGAGAAGGTCTCATTATTGCCATGTCCGGGACACCAATGTCACAAGACTCAGGTCATACAATCCCTTTCATAAACTTACTGAGCTCTAGCTGTAAATGTTTTGTCCTACCACTTTAACTGAAAAGCTTCTTCCAAGCCTCCGTTCTCTAAAACTCTCAAGAAGTCTGGTCTCTACAGTGCATTTAGCATACAGCCACTTTTGTTTACCTTTGTCTCCCTGCCACTATTGTCTTCTAAACAATTCCTTTCCATCCTGGTGGACTATTTCTCCAATAACCTGTGTGAGATAACATGTATTGCTTAACAACAGTCCTGTCTTCACTTGCACAGGCAGGCAAAATCCAAGGAGTACTCAAATACTATACAAAGGGCAACAAGCAAAAAAAAGCTATGCAGGCTTGGAAACAGGAAGCTTAATTATCTGTTATGATTATGCTTTGAAATAACATGTTATATGTGTAGCCCAGAACTGCAGCTAAGTCATATGTGCAGTTGTGCTGCTGTTACTGACAGGGTACCTGTCACAGGCAGAATGGAAGCTTTGGACAAGGTTTATCAAGGAGACCCTTCCTTTGAGTGCAGAAAGGATCCACATGCTTTCTAAACTCCTTCTCAGAGATGAGTCTTGGTGTGGCTGCATCCAATCCTAGCCCCAGACTTGGTCAACAGTTTATTACTTTATATTCTACTTATTCTTTTCTATTTATATTATACTTTATACTTACTCCTAAGTAAAGGATTACATACGTATAGTTGAACCTTTATTTGACTTTGTCCTGAGCGATTAAGGATGGCAAACCAAATATATAAATAAATTATTTCTTCAAATTGACAATAATGATAATGATTAGACTAAAAGATCTTAATCAGAATTACTACACAGTATAGATAGCTATAAGTACTAATATGGTGCACTATTGAAATAATATTGAAACAGTTATATTAAAGCTAGCAAAATAATAACTAAGTAGATATTGATGTTCCTCACCTATACCAATGACCGTGGACACATCTCTTGCTTAGCCATGAGGACTAACCTTGAGGGGTGTTCCCACTCCAGAAAGGAATCTCCACACACACTCCGAGAAGGAATATGTTAGAAGATCCTACCATTATAAAGTGGGACTGAACTTTTAAAAGGTGAAGTAAGTACCAGTCAAATGTCTCCAGGCCAGCTGTGTCAGGTCAACAGCTTTAGATAAGGTACAAGTAGTATCACTGATCCTTTTATTAGGAATCTTGTATCACCATAGCCAGTTTGTCAGAAAACTGTTTTTCCTGAGAATGTGTAAGTTCAGAATTGATGAGTCAGGCTGATTTCAGCATTCCTCAATACCAAAAACAGTGTGCACCCTCTCCTCCATCCATCACTGATGGCTTTTTCAAATAAGATGTTGTTCAAGCTGGCTTACCCCCACTATAGGCAGAGCATTCTTCTATGGTACCTGAGGCATATCTATTAATGAATGTAGCTTAAAATATGCAGTTCAACAGTAGATGCATTACTTATATCAAGACCCAGCACAGAGCAGATGCATAAATGATGACCATTGGTTGGAGAAAATCCTTGGCCTTTTTTGCATGGGACTGTGATCCTGTCTGTCTAGTTGATTTTAGTAATCACTTCCTACAATTCTTCATAGCTTTCCATATTTGAGTCAAGAAAATTTTAGCTTCTGCCTGTGGCGGTGACCCAATCTGCTTTCTCTATGAAGATCAATGGGATCAGTTGGGCGGATTTTCCCCCTCAGGACAGTGAGCCTGACAGGAAGAGAGAAAGCGAGGCTAGGGAATTCCCCACATTTCCCACCTCTAAAGTTGTCCTTCAAAACTTTGGTTACACCCCTTTCTCCTTCTGGCTTACACCCCTTTCCTCTCCCAGTTATTTAATATGTGTTAGTTGCTGGAAAGTTCTTCGTTCTTTGGACCCCCATTGGTTAGTTTAAATGTACCCGTACCCTTGTTTTGTTTTATTGGATACTTGCAGTTATGTAATCCTTTCCTGTTGGCTGATCTGTTGTTCTTCCCCTTGGACTTTCCCTTTCTGCTCCCCTTAAAACCCTCTGCAATGGTTGTTTCTTTGGTCTCCTGTCACTCCCATCGTGTGGCTGTACTCCCCTTGGGGGAATAAAGGCTTGGTTTCCATGGCAACTGAACCCTTCCTGTCTCCTTTATCTTCTTCGTGTCGCTACATTGTTATCACCTGCCGCCAGACCCAGCTGGGGTCTAAGCAAATGGCTCCCTGCTAGAGAGCAGGAGCCTGCCACCCAGGACTAAAAGGACACTCAAACCGTCTCCTTGCCGATGCATGTGTGTTGAAGTCATGCACTGACCGCCGGGCGGTCAAGTGGGCAGTGACATCTGCCCATGAGCAGTTCTCCTGTCAGGCCAAATTCTCAACTAAATCTCAATGTTTTAGATGGTAATCAGTCACCCAGAAGCACTAGGAGTGTTACATTATTCCATTGCACAGTTTGGCTTCTGGAATAATGGTGTCTGCAGCATCAGAGACTGGATAGGTCAGCAGTGAGTAACTGAGCAGAGCTGGCTCATGCCCTGAAATGGCTTCCATAGTACCCTTTGTCCAAGGCTGCCTTGGCTGAAGCAAGAAAATGCTTCAGCATTTGGCCTTGGACCTTTTAGTCTCTCCAGTCTGGTGTACAACTGTACAACTCAGCATTGTGGAAATGCTAGGAGTACCCAACCCAAGCAACATCATCCCAGTGGAGGTGACCAGGGCTCTAACCTTCTGTTCACTTGCAGCAATTGTGATCCACATTTTTAGTTTTGGAAAACTGAACAACTTTGTAGAAATTTAAGTTTGAGGCTTGGTCTAAAGAACCCAAACAGTCTTTCACAGTGGCAATTAAAACAATGGAGTGAGTAGTCTCTTCTGCAGTTAAACTCTTAAATCTTTTTTAAGAGAAGAATGTATGGAACTGTAGAAATTGTTCCCAGTCACAGTGTATACTAATCTTCATCTACGTCTGTGAGATTTCATGTAAATAAGCTTCACAAATGGGAATTCACCAGATTCTTAATCTCTTAGGTTTGCTGAATCAGATTTTGCATGTGGTTTTGAGCATTTAACTAGTCCAGAAGCAGGCTCTAACCTCTGACATATTCTCCAATTACTCAGCAAGGTCTACCCTCTGTGGTTTGCATTTTGCTTCACAACTCTTTAGCATAACGTATGTGCATGGCAAATATGCAGAAAATCAAAGACTTTGCATGGAAGTCTAAATATGTTACTTCTTTTCAATGAATTTACAGCTGTCTGGCTGTCTGAGTTTTCTCACCAGTCTGAGGCAGATCTGTGGACTAGGGCTGCAATATTTTGGGGATGTACAGAAACATCACTCAGCCGTTATAGCTTCTTATATAAAGTGGAAAGTTCTCTGAAGCTCACAGTGTTTCTTCTGACTTTATTATTTGCACAGACATTCTGTGTTCCCCTTGAAAAAAAAATTGTTGACCTTCTCCTGTTCCCTTTTCCTACCAACAGCTTCTCCTTTCTCAGTGACTTTCTCAAGTTTATATGTTTATGTTTATATGTCTTATAAGTTTATACTTAGCTTCTTTGTTTTGCCAGGTTTACATAGTTAAGACTGACAATTACCTATTTTACTTCTGTAAAGAGTATGTTCATTGTCTCACCTGAAAAAAGGTTGATTTCATACACAAATATTGTTGGCCAGTGGCACAGAAATCCTCTTGCTAGTAATGTGATTAAAAGCCCGAGTTTCTGACTAGACAGATTCTCCAGCTCACCATCTTCACCAGCTGAGACTCAGGCAGCCATCTCATCCTACTGCTTGAAAAACATCTGTGTAAGGAATGAGCTTAAACCCACTCTTCAAATTTCTACTGCATCTTTGCCTTATGTAAAGTGGTTTATAATACAGACTTTGCATGGAAACATTTCACTTCTCACTTGGAAAAGCCCATTAAGGAAAGGTGTTTGTGAGTTAGCTGCTGAGAAAAAGCAGTGAACATAAAACCAAAAGTGAACTCAATAGTGCTTTAAAGTCAGCTTTTAACAATGTTTGCACAGTGCACTTACCTGTTTCAGCTACTCTTTACCATATGGCTGCATATTGAGTTTGAGTGAAATATTACCAAGCACTGGCTATAAAAAAGTATTTCAGAGCCCGCTTGACAATATGCTCAGGAAAACCAGGATATCTTGTTGAACCAGATGGTAGTAATGATCTGGGGCTATGCTTTCAAGCCATATGTTTATCGGAGTATAGAAAAAGCCAGATAGTTACAAAGGATGTGGAAGTTAATTTGAATAGTCAAAGGTCATTTTGAGTTAAAGGGGCTTTGGGGTCACTTGGTTGATTCCCATCCCCACAGAAAGACAAGCTTAAAGTTAGACTTACTCCTGTAGCAGTGACTCTTTATAGAGGTGGTTTGTAAAACCTTTCTCTGTCACTATTTTGTAAAGTAGGTAGATACCAGTTTTGGTGGCAAGCAGTATGCTTCTGTCAGATGAAAGAAGAAATTCTATAAGAAAAGATGATTGCAGTATTTGTTAAGAAAGAATAAGCATTTATTGACATCCAAAATTTTAAAGGCATTTCCAATTGTTCCCGTGGTCATTTTCTAGTGTGCAGACTTAAGTCTTGCAAGACATCTCAACTGGCTATTAGAAATACCTCTTCCACTTCAGTCTTTTTCCAGAGATATTAACCTTCTTGATGTTAACTGTTGCTTTCAGACATGTCTGTGCTAATGGGAATCAAGAAAATGGAATGGGTTTAGGCTGCTGCCAGGACGAAAGTGAACTTGGTACAAAACAGCTAATCTTACTCTGCTCTATGCTCCTAATCACAGACCAAGCTGCAGCTCACAGCTACTAAAAATGTTGTGTTTGTAGAAAAGATTAAATAAGTCTACTGTAAGCCCTTAAAATCTCTGGTAGATAGCAGAGGTGAGGAATGAGCAGGAAGACTATCACCCAATTTGCCAGTTTCTCCTGTGCTAAAATGGCATGTACCTCACTCATACATAGTAAAACAGGTCAGTGGATTGAAAAAGCAGGTTTTCTGTAGGCATACCAGAAAAATTAAATACTTAAACTTCTACTCTGCTTGCTTGTGAAAAATGGTCATCATTAAAGGTTTAGTGAACTGTGTTTCGGATGAATATAAACCACTGAGTAGATTCTTTGCAAGTGTTTTCAGGCAAACATTCCACCAACTTCAATTGTATCCATACTTTTTCCGATACATTAACATACTCTTGCTTATGATATGCGCCTAGCTGAGACAAATGTATGGAGATGAATAGAGGTGGTACATATCAGAAAGAGTATCCTCTATGCCGCTCTAAATGCCAGCTGACAGTACAAGTTTTAAAGTCAAACCCTAAAAACTCCTGCTTATTTTATGGTCTAACAACATCAGCTCTTGACTCACTGTAAAGTTTAAAACTATAAAAAAACCAAACAAAAAGATGACAACAACAACACCACCGAATGAACAAACAAAAACTCCCAACAAACCAAATTTTTTAAAAACCCCAACAAACACACAAAACAACAAAAAACCACAACCAAACTAAAATGAAAAAACAAACAAACCAGCTGCCTCCACTACACCCCTCCTCCTCCCCCCAAAAAAACCAACCCAAAACCAACCAAACAGAACACAAATCCTTCAAACATTTTGCAGGTGGTTCATGTGTATGCGAAAACTTGCTTCAGCTGTTTGGAGATAACTGTGTAATAAAGTAGGTGAAGCAGAAAGAACTGAGACTTGTATCACGCACGTATCATATGCTCAATGGTTTACAGTAAAAAACAAGTCATGCATGAATTCATAGACGTATATAGACTCACCAAGCTGCTGACAAGCTAACTTTCACATACTCAGATGTGACAGTCAGCTTCATAAGCATCCAGCAAGAGCTGGTGAAAATAGAAACCCATGAGCCAAAATACATTTCTAGGTATTCTAATGGTTATTATAGTAAACAGTGCTATTGTCCTGTTCATAATGAAATGGAGTGGATATGGCATGGGAGCGTTGTGGAAAACTGAGCTGCCTCTGCCTAGGGATGCCAGGTGAAACCTTCCAGTACACAATCCGTTAAGAGGGAAAGCAGGGTAGTGTTTGCCATGCCTGTAAAATGGGCAGGAAATGCTACCCACACTTGTTCTTTGCTGCCCACACCAAGGCAACATTTACTCAGCAGTAGAAGATAATAACAGGATGACTTCCATTTCAGTAAGGAACAGTGATAATCACTGTAATCTAATTACAAAGACTGTGGTGTATTATTTATGTTCATCCACATAAATTCAGTTTTAATTACTTCCATTTCAAAATTATGGGGAAAAAATAATGAGAAAAATGCAAAATTCACTCTTTCCAGGAACACAGTGGGTTAGATTTTCACCAAGCCTGGCAGAAGGGCACACAGTTTCCAGCAGAGTATGAATCTGGAACAGGGAGTAATTGCTTGACCGTATGCACTGATCCTTAAATATTGCTAAATGGTGCAAGCCAGGGCAGTTCCCAAGCTGCTCTTCCACCTTAAGATAAGCAATGCTTCAAGAAGCTGCCTCTGATTCTCTGACATCTGCCTGATTTGCCATGTCAGCCAGGACACAAGACATAGCAAGCCTAGTGCAGATTTGTCTCAGCTGAATCCGATGGCTGCAAATGGGTAATTGAAGGTGCAATACATACATACTAAATTAGACATGATATCAGGGAGAGATTAGTTTTTCTCTTCCACAAGTAAAATCAATGGCAGTCCTGCTTTTTAAAGTCACCTCTTCTGGTGAGACTATAATAGAGAGTGAATGCTGCTATCCTGGTCTCATAGCAGCACTGTAGGTCCACTTTTTTTGGAATAAAGAGCTGCAAAGTGACACTGGAGAAACAGTCCCCATCCAAATTCAGAGCAAGTGCTAGGAAAAAACCTGAACCAATGTCACTCTACTAAGAGCAAAATAATGACAGAAGCAGCTTCCGTGTGAAGACCTTTCTTCAATCTTGTTACATCTATCTTAGTAAACAGCTTACCAAAGCCACTGCTCTTTCAAAAAAATACAACAAACCTTATTCAGTGCCCTTGCTTCACTATCTGGTAACCATCTAAGAGGTAAAGTTGTTTAATTTTGGATGTTTTTTTCAAATCTGGCATTGCAGTATTAGGAAGTAAAGCAGCCTGACATGGAAAAGACTCATCTCTTCCTCTGAAGAAAGGCGAAATTACTGTTTAAAAATAACCAGCACAGAAATCTGTTTAGGCTTCATTTTCACTTTTGCTTCCAAATTCCTCCTAAAGAAAATTCTGTTGAATAATCAGCTCAAATTTGAAACTTCTTACTGTCATGTAGCACAACATCACACTTCATGTTTTTTTACCTGACTTACTTGTGGGGTTTTACATAGACATGAAAATTCTCTTATGTGACATAACGTTTATTTACTGGTGGTATTGGGACTTTTTAAAAAAAAAAATTTGTCCTTTGATTTAATTTCAACCACTTATTGCTCCTGTGATGTGAAATATCTTCTAGATGTTGCTATGATAGTGGGCACTTGTGGTAATTTCCAGTTTAATGTGTTAAAAAATGTGGAAGTGGGATATGGGCATGTAATGATGTTTCCACCTGAAAGATGATTGACATAAGGTAGCATTTACAGCTTTTATTTAAATTCCACTAGATGTTTGAATCCAAGCACCATTCCTGAGACTGGAACAGTTAATAAAGGCATTCTTAAACAAAAATTCCTTTTGTAAGTCCAAAAGTAAAGTGTATCAAAGGCACTCAGATGACCTCTTCACAGTGGTAAACCACATTTCATGACACCATCATTCTCAGTAACTTCAAGATATGGCATCTGATGAGGCATAGCTTTCCATTGCTGCATTGCAAATACATCCCCATGAGTTTACTGTTTTTCCCAAGGCTAAAGTGCTATAATTGGCTTTTGAAGTCCCCAAAAACAAATACAAGAAGTGCAAATTATGGCATGTAAGATGAAGAATTTTCACAGACCCACAATCCCACTGTCTCTTGAAGCTGTAACTGTTGACAAGTATAAAGCCTCAGTCTGAGAGTTAAAATCATCACCTAAAAGAAAGAAAGTGCAGTAGTATTAGTTTAGAAATCTGCAGTGATTTAAGAAAATGAAAAGCCTGATTTTAACAACTGAGTGGTAAAGAGTGAAAACTGTCTTCGTTGTATTCAAGTTTTTTCTGGATCATGCTGAAGTTAGAGTGGCTCCTTGAAGCGATCATAATTTATGAGAACATTCTGTTGCAATCTTTTCAAAGCAAAGAATTATCTCTTTTCTGTAGTCCAAATTCTGAATTTTCTATTACAACAAATCTACCACTCACTTTCAGCCATATAAATGAAATAACAAAACTGAAATCTGTTTAGAGAGCACCCATGGGAATGATTGTCAGTAAATCTATGCATGTGATTTAAAGTGTACAGAACTGGGACTTCAGTGATGAGTTCACATGTCCTACATATTCAGTTTTGATACAGCTTGAGCTGTAACTGGTAACATTAACAATCCTTGTTCTTGTAATCAAGACTGTATGGGTCATTTCCAAGGTGCTCTGGCAAAGTATCTGTGGCTTTTATGCTTCAACTATCTACTAATCATGGAAAAAAGGTTCTTTCCAGTGTTTCTTAAAAATACATGATGCTGAGAAATAGAAATGTTTGTCATCTGACTTACTGCGTGTTGCACAATGTTTTTTTCTCATTAAAATGAAGAAGTAAAACAAAACCACAAAGAGCAGCCTCATCTCTTCATTTCACAAAGTGCACAGAGGAGGCTATGGATTATAAAGAGGAAAAATTCTACAAAAGTAATACAAAAAGCCAGGGGAAGCCAAGTTATGCTAAGACAATGTGCACAAGAATTATGTCCAGACACGCACCAACACTGTCCTCCAAGAATGCTGCTTGTCTTGAGCTTGTGTTCATTAGTGCATGGCACGATGCCACTAAGGTTTCATACTATCACATAGCTTTGGCTATGGCAAGTGTTGATTTCAGAAAGGTGAAAGTGTCTTTTCTGAAAGTCTTATTTTGACTGTAATAACACAGTGGATTGGACAGTTGCAGTTAAGATGCAAGCATGACAATCTGAGATGATTTAGAAATTAGTGAATTCATCCAATCTCTAGCTTACACCTACAAAATTTAACTTTTAAGCTGGTGACTTCTTGATGTATTTCTTTAGTAGCAAGAAACATGGGTGGATTCTCAAATAAATCCTGTCCTTGGAAAAGCCCTGAGTTGTCTCTGTGTCCAAAAATTGGTATATGATTTTTCTTCAGGCCACTTGGTCAGCTGCATCACAGTCTACTCCACTTGTGCTCCTTGGCAGCCTCAGGGCTGACCTCAATAGGGTGTGTGAGAGTCTGCTTGTACACCAAGCTGGAGCCAAATACCTCTGTACCTAACACTGGTCACAGCCTCTCTCCTCAAAATGCATTAACCTGTGAAGCTTTTATCTGTAGGTAACAAAACAGATTTATATAAGAAGGTGTATTAATACTTTTCGTATCATATTGTGCTATATATAGTTTTCTGTGGTGGTTTCTTTTTTTTTCAGTTCAATTTTAGTATAGAATAGTGTGTGTATATATATATATATGTATACACATATACACTATAGTATAGTGTATATTTTAGTATAGAACAGTTAGATGCATCCTGACGGTTTTTTAGGTATTATCTTCCCTCTGCAATGTAAAAATTCCTGGGTGTCCAGGCAAGTCAGATGCTCATGAGATACAGAGTAGCCCAGGAGATGATATAATATTCCAGATAAATGAGGTATCATTTTATTTGTTGTTAAAACCTGTAGCCTGATCCAAAAGTATAACAGACTATTACCACAAAAATCTTGATATTTTCCAAAACAACCAGCTTTCTGAGAGTATCCCTCTCAGCCAAGACTACTCCAGTTTGTATTCAGAGGGGTGTGCTGAGCTATGTATGCAAGCTATTGGTATCTCAGTGAAAGGGAACCAATATTTATAAATTGTTCACATTGACCAAGAGGTCAAAACTTTAGAAACTGCTTTTTAAAAAAAACTTGTGAAGAAGTGAATTGAAATTCAAAACTACCCTCTATTTTGATGTAACATTATTTAGGTTGCAATCTTCATATTTTTTAAGATTTTAGATGCAAGAAAGAAAAATCTGTAAATGTAAATTTAAAAAAAATATCCCCTATGACTTACTGTTCTCATCTTTCAGGTTAGGGTTCAGTTTTCTTTTCCTGTCTGTTAAAGTAAATATATACAAATTTAGCTGAAACATTTCTAGATTTGAAAGAAACAATAAAATTCAACAAACATTTAGATTTAACTGAGCTGGAAGGACAATCAATTTTATTATTAAGTCATACCAAATAAGTAAACTTCTCTATATTTCTTTTCTTTTACAAAACCTGAACCAAATTCTGAAGTCATAATGTTAAGGCTTTCTTTTCATGACTGTAGATACATTTGTCTGGTTTACTGGAGTCTATTCATGTGCAAGAAAATACTAGAATAATAGTCTATTTGCTTTATTACTTTTGCACTTCTGCACATGCAAACAAGGAAAGAAACACTCTGATAGTCCTGTAACACACACCATTTTAGTTTTGCAGCCTTAATAGAACTGAAAAATAAAAATTCTGTCTAATATGCTGTAGCTACAATGTCTTTGTAGCTATGAAGAAAACACCATTTAAAATACGCTTTTACAGCCCTCCTTACCCTAGGCAAAGTCTGTGGTCTATACAGAATACTAATTGGTCAGTTTTAATAATGTATCTTTCCATATACCTTGTCTCACATAGGCAACACAGTGAGGAAAATAAAACCTAACTCAAATGATCCAAGATCTCATTTTATAACATCTTATAACATAGAAATAAAATGTTACCAAAGTCACACAAGAGTGCCTAGAGTTACTAAAATTTCCAAAAGGTTGTTCACAGGAAAAAATAAAGAAATGGTGAGTTTCACTATCTGAAGTAAAATGTACCTTTTCTGGGTTGCCCATTCTTGAATGTTTTTCTCTTCTGAAATATTATTATTGCAGAGAGAAGGACAGTTACAGTCACACATGTGGGGATGATAAATGAGATCAGGAATTTTTGTCCGCTATACTGTGTACTCATTAGAGCTGTCAAAAACATGAAAGGAAAATAAATTTATAACTTACAAAACAGACATTGTTTATGAAGTTGTTAGTTCTGTTTCTCCAAAGTCTTGCTCTGACTGAACAAAAGATTTTTAATATTTATCAACATAGTGTTTTACACTCATTTTTAAAATAATTTGTTCCTAAATCCTGTAAAAGCCCTACAAAAAAACAGTCAAATATCTCATTTGTATGGCATTTGAGTCTGGCATCATCCTTTTGGCATCTGCCTTTGAAATATTTACATATATTGATTAGATCCCCTCTCAGTCTTCTCCAGACTAAACAGGCTCAGCCCCCTAGTGTCTCCTCATAAAGGAGACACTCCAAATCCCTCATCATCCCTGTGGCCTTCACTGAACCAACTCCAATACCTCCTTCTCTCTGGTGTCCTAAGAAGCCCAGAACTGGGCACAGCACTCCAGATGTGGCCTCGTTAGGGCTGAGTAGAGGGGCAGGATGACCTCGCTCAACCTGTCAGTGCTCTTCCTAATGTCACCCAGGACACCATTGGCCACCTTGGCCACAAAGACACCCTGCTGGCTCACGCACAGCTTGTTGTCTACCAAGAGTCCCAGGTCCTCTGCAGAATCGCTTCCCAGTAGGTCAGCCCCCAGCATGTGTTGGCACTTGAGATAATTCCACCCCAGGTGCAGGACCTTACACTCACTTGAACCTTATTGGGTTTTGCTCTGCCGAGCTCTCCAGCCAATCAAAGTCCCAAGGAATGGCAGCACAGCCTTCACGTGTATCAGCCACTCGCCCAGTTTAGTGTCAACAGCTAACCCACGGTTTGATTCCTTTGTCCAGGTTGTTGATAAACAAATTGAATAAGCCTGGACCCAGTATTAATCCTTGGGGAATGGCACTGACAGAATCCTCTGACTGGATTCTATTCCTCTGATCACATCCCTCTGGGCTCTGTCATTCAGCGAGTTCTTGATCCACTTCACTGTTCATCTAACCCACATTTCCTGAGCTTACCTATGAGGATGTTATGGGAGACAGTGTCAAAAGCCTTGTTGAAGTTAAGATACACAACAAAATAGAGCAATTAATTAGTAGTCTCTCAGGACCTATGCAGCTGAAAAAATTCCCTCTGTGCTGGCAGGAAAATAATGAAAGCAATCTTAAAATTAAAATATATAGCAAAATACAGACTGGCTTGTTGGCCTGTATGCTAGCTGAGACTTCTAAGTCATAAATAACACTGACTTGTTTAGTTTCCCAAGAATTAATATTACACTGATTTCTAGAACTGAACTCCTGCGATGGACCACAGCACATGATGTGTATATGAACACTCTCTGTCATGTACAAGTTCAAGGTCATACAAACCTAAAGTGGAAATGTGAGCTGAAGTTTCTCCATTCAGTTTTTTATTCCAGAAGACACAGGTGTAGTTCTCACTCATATTTGGTTTGAATGTCAAGATGCTGGTGACATTGTAGAGGCCATCTGCAGTCAGTGTATAGGTGGTATTGGCAGGTCCACTGAGATTGAAGTTCTTCTCATTTTGCCAGAAAACCTCTGCCAGAGGAAAGCCTTCTGACTGGCACATAAAAACAAACTTGTCTTCACCTGGTTTTCTCATTACTTGAGTGTTTATTCTCTTGTAAGGTGCTGCATAAGAAGTTGTTGAGTGAAATTGTTGTGTGCAACAGTAGTCATTTTCCCACTTCATTTTTTCTGCTTCCCTTTAATGCCATCTATTGTTTATGACTATATCTCTCAGACACTTATTTAAAATCATGACGGATGTTTTGTAGAACAATGCAAAATTCATTATTCAATCCTTACCAGGCCTACAGCAACAGAACACACTCCAGTACTTTATGCGACACAGCAGCTGACACTTCATTTATAGTTTATCAAGACAGAGGACACAAGGGAAGCCTTATGGGACTCTATTTTCACTTTTTGAATATGCCACTTGAATAAAAAGGCTGATTTTCATATTTGTTTTACCATAGCTTATAAACAGTGGGATATTTTCATCATATTAGAACAAAATTGACTTTTCAGAGGAACCAGTGTGGGTCTTAAGAATGTCTGTGTCCATTTTTGCATTTGGTAAAAGCTGTTGTTTAAATGTGTGGTGGGAAACAAATCCTGCATTGTATCACACAGACATCCAATTAGTGTGAAACACCAGAAATGTTTCAAAGGTCTGGTCTGTCATGCTGTCCAGTAACATATACCTTTATTACTAATGTCCATTTGGCTTCTTTGAACACAGAAAATCAGCTGTCCTTTCTTGGGGAGCTGCAGTCACTTGGGGAATTCCCAGCAACTTGGGTAGTTGCAGCAGGGTTGATAAGTATATCAAAACATGTCTGAGAAACTTTCGGGAATGACCAGAGGTATCCCACCCAACAAGGCAGGCGATGAAAGGAGAGGAGGGAGGGGGTGGTACTGGAGAAGACGGTGTGGAAAGAAGGAGAAAGGAAGAAGAATAGAAGGAGAACAGATGCTGTCCCTCTCTGGCACCAAGTGCTTCAGGAGGAGCACAGCTGTTGAACCAAAGGCTAGCCATCACTAAGACGACTGCTTTGTTTTAGCTGGGGGCTGAGAACAAGGTCTTGGTGAGAGAACTAGCAACAAATTTCTTTCAAATTAATAAATTTCTACAAGCTTGTAGGAGTTTAGTAGAGATGTCACAAGGAGTATGCACTTATGTTCTATGTAACCACTCACCTTTTACTTCCAAAGCAATGTACTTGTAGTCCACACCCTGGTAATCAATGAGACAAAGGTATGATCCTGCATCTGTGATCTTCACATTGGTGATCTGAAGGATGGCTCGTCCCAACTTCAGTTCACTGTGCAGAAGTGATGCTCTTGCTATGTAATCAGGATGTTGGGATGCAGGGAGTGCCTTCCCATTGCGGAGTGTGTACACCTCTTTTGATTTCAACCTGCCCTGCCTTTTCTGCTCCCAAACAACAGTCAGGAGTCCTAGATCTATTGAGCCATTCATAGGGAATCTGCATTCCATGGTCACATTGCTCCCATACTCTGCAGTGTAGAGCTGTTGAGGAACTTCAACTGTAAATAAAGCTACATGAGGAAAAGACAACAGTTTCATTTGTTTCATTAAAATATGCTTTGATTTTCTTTAAATTTGGGCAAAATTCTGTCAGATAGTATACTGATAGTATACTGTAGACATATAGTCAGGTTACTGGTTTGACTAAATATTTTAAGCATTTTTTGTTCATATTCATACTAACATATTTCTCATATAGTAATTATAGCAAATAATCTATATTTTGTATTGATTACAGAATCTGAAAGATGTGGGCAAAATAAGCAAGTTTTTTTTCACATTTTATAAATAATTTAAGGCTGAGCCACTCATTAAACATAGACCATTTTAATGAAATTATGATGGTCTCTTACATGTCCTAAGATTGTAGTAAAAGCAAAAAATAATTGTGAATATTGTACATCTAATTTCATTATCCTTCACAAAAAGAAACTAGATAAACATGTATAGCTTGGAAGAATTGCTAGGTAGCAATTACAGTCTCCCACAAGCCTGCTACCATGTGATAATTTGATAATTTGATCCCGTGCGTTTTCTCAGATAAGTCCAACACTATTACAGCAAATATATCAAAATACTCTTAAACATTCACTGAATCTGAAATTCTTATTTTTATGAATAGTATGCCCTTTTAAAGTGTACTTGATATAGCAGAGTTATTTACAATACATCATTCAATATACCTTGTTACTACTTTCCATATTGGATGTACCATGTATTGGTAGATTCAATTCAGGAACACTTGGAAGTATTGGTAGCAACATTCCAGAGAGAAGTCCATGCAACTGTTCATACGTTCCTTTTATTTTATGTGTCTGTGAAACACTTACAGGGAAAACTCCAGTTCCCCTTAGCAATGTTTGTTTATTCACTCTAATACAACTATAATGAGGGAAAAATTATGTGAAAAAGTGCCAAGCTCCTTCTGGGTTTTAGTCAAGGGGATTCTGCTACAGGTGTGGATGGGGGAACACAAGTGATTTTACTTCCCTCCACCTCACACTGAGGTTGTTCTGTGTCCCAATGGGTGTGGGTTGCTTTGGTCATCCTTCTCACAGCTGTGCCTGCTGATGCTGGGCACCTCAGCTGCGAGCACAGAAGGTGGCAAAGGAGTCTGATTGTGAAAGTGACAGACACATGTCCTGTGCTCAGTCAGTTCCAGTGCCTTCTGTGAGACGTTGGAAAGCAGATGCTCCAGACATTACTGACCATGCAGCAAGTATTGCTGCAGGTGCCTAAGCCCAAGCAGTGAGGGCTGCTTTGGAACTGAAGGGCAGTTTCTCACTTACCTGAAACCATGGAGAGCTGTGTTTCCAGCAACAGCACTGAGAGGATCTGGAACATTTTCTTAGGTGGATCTGAAACAAAAGTAGGGATTGCATTAGAACTTGCAACAACTTCCATCTGCTGAGGCAGATCAGAGCCGTGTTAGCCTTTTAAATCCATCATAACTCATAAACAGCAAAAATAGAAACAAACAGTAGGCTACCTGCAGAAACAAGAAAAATCCTTTTTAGAGCAACCCATGCACACAAGAAGAATGTGAACCAATGGCAATGAAACAGTGGCAGTAAAAGGAAATAAACAATTTCTACAACTTCACTCATGACATTTTCAGGACCTGTACCTTGCAGGCAGTCTTAAACAGTCTGACAGGGAAATGCTTTTACATTTTTTTACTACCCACAAATAATAATCAATTGCAATTGACTTCTCCCATACAGGAGAGATTCATAAACAAGCACAAGCAGATTTTTTAACTGCCTGCAACAATACTGGACCTAATTTACAAGATTTTGAACCCTCCTTTTGTTTCAACTCTGCTTTGTGTGGGTTTTTTACAGGTTCTTAATGCCTTAAACATAAAGACCAGGAAATACCTGGAAGACATAGTGAGGCAATGGAAATCTCAGGAAGGGTAAATTAAAGTTTGCTTCAAAGAGGATTAGAATGAAGACTTACTGCTGCTAATTCTTTCACTTTACATGTGGCAGTGTCTGACATTTACAAAGTGCTTTGTGTTACTGATAGCAAACCAAGAGCCCTGGAATAATGCAAAAGGAGAAAGCACAATTTTAGAATGAGTATATTCCTGTTCCGGCAGCAAGAAAATTATAAAATATTTTTCATACTATTGTACACAGATAAACATAACTAAAAAGAGAAAAACCCTCATCAGACAACAAAAAAATACAAGGGACAAAATTTATAACAAAACTAATGAGATAATAGAAAAGAAGGAAGAATTACTTTGAATAAAGCTTGCTAACATACATGATAATCTTAAAGAAAAATAGTGAATAAGACCCAGAAATAACCTACAAGGAAGTAGAGAGAGAAAAAGCAATTTTTGACTTCTCCAGAGTTAGACTTATTGGAGGATGGGTTTAATTTTACTTCCCTATTCTTTGTGGGCTCAGCTTGAAATATTCTGGTTCAAATTTTCTCAGGTGCTGCATTTCTCTCATTGCTTCTACCCTTGATCTCTCAGTGTCTTGAAAAGTGAGGCTCAAATTTTAGCATATTAGCAGCCAAAATTATAGGACTTTTCCTGGAAATTTAGACCTTAATCATATGATGTCATAAATAAAGTTTTATATGCAAACAGTTGTTTTATTACATGTAGCAGATTTATTACATGTAAATGAAAACTAGTTACCTTTACCTGACTGAGTCCATCACTGCTTAATATGTGATGACTTGTAATTACTTTGGCTGTGTGGGAAAGGAGCTAATAAACATTATCGGTACCTCTATTTTCTGGATGCAGGAGTAAAGACTGTTACTGTTTACTGTCCTCAGTCTCCTGCTCACTTCTCAACGCAGCTTACCTTGAAGCAGGTGGACATAAACAGAAGAACTGAAAGAATGGAAGAATATTTCACATCAATATTTAGGTCCCTGGATTAACCTTACGTGACACATTTTAGGTAATCTGCTCTCTTTTTGTCAGTCAGAGTACATTGAGAATGCAGAGCGTGTTTATTTTATAATGTAGGGAATAGGATTTTTTAAAATACACATATTATCGAGAGTAAAAAGACAGAACAAAAATAAGAAGATACACAATCAAAGCCCCAGCAGATAGAATCATAATTATTAAATGTCAAGTAAGAGCAAATCTTGCCTGACCACAGTGATTAGTATTAGAAGAGCATTACGTATAATATAAATATACAAAAAAACCCAAATGTGAGACCATTTTCAGTTGTGATAGTGAAAGCAGTCAGGGAATGCTTGTGGGAATCAGGAATGATCTGTATTAGATCAAAGATCTATTAGCATGGATGTATGTTAGAAGGATCAAGGATCTGTAAGTAAGGATCTGTATCAGAAAGCATCCCTCTTTATTTCCATGATCTCACTAGCAGACATCAAGCTGTTGTGCAACCTCAGTGCAATCTACCCATGCAACTTCATCATGTGGCTCTGCCGCCTGACACTTCCGTAGAAAAGCCTGCATCTGGAAAGTGATTTCCTCTGAGCTCGCACTAACAACCATTCATGCTGTTACAGAATAGCCCCCATGTTCTCCATGCTTTTTGTAAAACGTATGTTATGCCCTGCTCTGCAGTATTCCTTGCACACAACTATCCTAACAGGCTTATGCACATCACTGCCTTTTCTTTTTCTTTAAGCAAAAGGCCATTTCTAAAATGTGTTCCTCATATGTCTGCTACAAATTCATAGAGATAAAACAAAGGAACACTGCACCATGAAAATCAGCACTTAATGGTTCTTGCAGCAGAGTCAGGAATTGAAATATACGTCTGAGAGCAGTAAGAAGTTGCATAACATTTCAACAGCAATTCAGATCCAGACAGTAAATTAATTTCCTGGACCAACCTGCAGAAGAAAAAACAGGTTATCACACAGTGCTGAATGATTATGAGAATTAAGTCGAAAAAGCCTTTGGAGAGTTGAGGTGATAAAAAGCATCACATCAAACATCTAAAGATCATCGTGGCTTTTTATAAGTTGCCATAGTTTCAGTGCAGGTGTAAGGCCAAAGGCTAAAAATTTGAACAGGAACAATGAATATGTAAGTATGACTATGAATGCGCAAAAGGAGGTATATACTCTGTTTATACAGCTTTCTTGCTTTACTAAAAGTACTAAGCTGAAACCCATACTTGACTTTCATTGGCCCACAAGTAACGAATTCTGGTAAATTTTCCTAGTGAATGCTGAGTGAAATCCAGACAGCAATGATAACAAATTGCTAAAGTTCCACCAAAGATAGAAACTACACTAATTGTTGTTTTTCTCGTCTTGATTCATTCAGTTGATCATGTCTGTGGCTTTTGTCCTGGTCCCAGTTCACATATCCAGAGGGATTTTAATGCTTGTCTCAAAAAATAGTCATTTCTGGCCAATGAAATGCCTCACTTCACATGAAATCTTAAGTGACTGTCCAAAGTCCTTCTGGTAAGGAGTGAGAAAGATAGTTCTTGTTCCCTCAGAAAGTTTAGATTCACTATTCCCGTTTCAAACTGTACAAGATGTATGCTCCAGGCAACTGTATGATTCCATTTTAAACATGTATAGGTTTTATTCAGTTCTACAGACAGAAGCAAAGAGATGTCTATTCTGACAAAGCTGGGTGTCATAAGGATGCTCTCAGAACTGAAACTGGTGGCAAAATATAATCATCAAACTGCTACATGCTTAAACCATGGAGATCTTGAGCAAAAGCTGGGATAGCTCGCTTAAGTAGCTATGCTTTGTACAGACCTCTTTGCTTTGCATTTATTGTTGTGACTACTGGATCTTATTTTCAGAAAACGTTCATGTGAACCACAGTGAGTTGGCAATTGAGGTTGGCACCAATCTGGTCATAAGAATTAGGACTGATTTGGCCTTGGTTAATGACAACTCTTACAATGTTCATTATGTTAAGTTTACAAGAAGTTTTTTAAGCAAACAAACATGAAGATCACAGAGTGCTTTGCAATCTGCTCCTTTCTAATAAAGATTGAAACCCACTTCTGAATAACATAAATTAAATCCTACTCCTTCCATCCATGAAAGACCATAATGCTTTTCTTAAGTAAAAGAAACATCTTCATATAAGATCCTCTGGAGCTACCTTTGTTTAGTACCCTTGCTATGATTGCTCCTGCTCATTGGAGGGGGGTTGGATTGGCATTTAAAGGCTCCTTCCAACTGAAATCATTCTATGGTTCCATAGTTCTATGATTGTTCTCAACACAAATATAACAAAGAATCCTGAACAGAATCCTTGGGCAGTCCACTAAACAAAACAACCAGAGGCACAGACCACTGATCCAGTCTAATAAATCATGGTAAACCTTTTCCTGGAAACATCATTTCAGCTATTAAAATATTTGTGTTCAGCAAATGGATGATTAAGAACTGTAAACACATTTAGCATCTACATAATGACACTTAGCTACATTAAGCAAGGAGAGTTTCTAGACCAACAACTCCCACTAGAATAATCAGAACAGTTGGAAAAGCTAAACAAGCTTTCAAGCACACTGGCTTTTCTCCAGGTTTAAAGCAGAAGTCAAACCAACACAGAAGTTCACAATAATCACTTGTATTTCACTCTGAAAGATCAAAGGAGTAAAGGACTAAGAAAAGGGTACTTGGTCCTTTTAAAATTTAATGGGTATTGTAGACAGACCCTTGTTTGTATTGTATTTCCCTGCAGACCAAGGTATCCCACTGATAGCACATATTATGTGATCATGCTCAGTTTTAGCAGGTATAACACAGGTGCTCTTACAAAGTGGAAGGAAGGGGGGACATTGAAGTCCACAGCTAGGAGCTGGGAGGATGGAAATGTTACCAGCCTGGCCAGTCGTCCTCTGTCCACCTCCACACCAGCTGTCACATACACTTCAGCAAACAAGATATTGCAAGTGGTCTGAAAGACTGGTGAGACATCCTGAGCTGGTAGACTTTGTTATGGATTTGAAACACCAATATTGCAATTGATCTGTTCACTCCTACATTCACCATTTTTACTCTGCTGCTGACAGACTCTGCAACATTACTGAGCTGAGATCAGCTCGGACTATGCTTTTCCTAGTCCCTCTCCTGCTACACTCTGTCTCATTGTATTGCAAAGCTAGAACCTATACTAAGCACAGTACAATGCCTTCTGGAAATACTCCAAAATTACAAACTCACCTTAATCAGAAGCAATCAAGCTGTGTTAATAGGGCATCCTACGTTTGACTCTTCCTGTATGATATGGATATGCTCACTTTGTTAGAAAGGAGACTATCTTCTCATGCACCTATGTGCACTGCAAAATATTATATGGTCCCAGTGACTGGACTGTCTTTTTCTGTTTTGAAAAGCTTTTTTTCCTTTCTGAAATTCCCTTGCCTTCTGTACATCCTGCAATGAAAACAAGCTTTTTTTCCAAAGCTTTCTGCCAACACTCTTGCGTGTGCAGAAAGATACAACTTTTTGACATCCTCATGAAATGGCTAAGCTGATTTGACTTTCAGTGAAGGATCCAGTTTAAAAAACAAAACAAAACAAAAAGTTAAAGAAAAAAGCTTAAAATCCTAGTTGAGAAAATAAACAAACAATAAAGGTCCTTATACAAATACAGCTGTTATATATCTCACCATCAGAAAGAAGGTATTTTGTTTTCATTTCAGGAATTCCATAAAAAAACCTAACCATGCATATTAAAATTTGCTCAAAGTCCATTTCTCCAGCCTGTCTCAGTGTATTCTGTGGATATAGTCTTTTGCTGTCATTCTTTCCAACCCACCTTATCAACATATCATCTCACCTACTGTTCTTTCTCTTTTTGCACACTTATTGCAGTCCCTTGATGCCCACCTCACCACACAGTCAATTTATTGTCAGGACCATTGCTTTGTTCCCGATGTTCACCTGTGACGGCCAATTTGCAAAATTTCAGTCTGTTCTCCATCTCACTTCAGCTTTCAAGTGAAGAGCTGTAATTTCTCACTTCCTCCTTTGCTCACACTATCTGGGAATTCTCACTTTCGCTGCATTGTTTAACTGTCACTTGTATCTTTTCCACTGTCACTTTATTTGTTCCATGTCAAATACAATTATTCTAATACAACCTCAATTTTTTTCCTTTTTCCCGGTTTTTTTTGTTTGTTTTTATTTTGCCAAAGATGCTAGGATAGAATTTGGATGAAATTTTGTTACAGAAAACATTATTATATTTAAAATGCAATTGTGTATTCCATAGTGTGCGCCTTTCAACTCTTAGCAGCAGCACTGAGTACAGGCTAACATGCTGGCCTGATACACTGCAAATTTTCTTTCCTGTCTCCAGTTTCTACAGAAAGAAAGTCTTCTCAGAGAGGCACAACAAATTCTCATCTTCATAGCCTGTGTTCCTTCTGGAATGCAGAAGGTGAAAGCCTCCAGACCTGTACAATCAAAACAATTTACTGTCTGAAGGTTGTGGCTTAATAACAACTAAAAGAAAGTAAATGAGAACATACAGATACAACTATATACAGAGATTTTTTTTTTTCATTCAACTCTTCCCTGAAATTCGGGATGAAATGGTTACTAACCAGTACATCCTCATCAATAAGCTGAAGAGGTCCACCAGCACCACTCCTCTGCCTTTGCCTATGGCAGAAGATAGAGTTGCAAGACAGGTTCAGCTTCTAAAACTATCAGGGTTTGAAGTTATATGGACCTGTGTTTTAGGATCTGGAACTTATCCAGTCTCTTGTTCAGAATCAGAGTCTATATCTCAGTAATAAATTGAAAATAAACTAAAGTAAATCTTCAGCATCTAGGAAAAAAATCTGCAATCCATCAGTCAGAAATACAATAAACATCAATTTGCATTTTATCAGTGTTATACTCACATCAGATCTTTATGCAGTCATTGGGAGGATCTGATTCATGTAACAGCAAAGATTTTCAAAGCTCTATCCTATTTGCACAATAGCAGAAACTACCCAGCTCTCATGACAGTGTATAACATGCACCAATAGCACAGCTTGTAGGCTGATCTTATTCAAGCTTTATGTCACAAAAAAAATGACTGTGTTAAAAGGACGATTCTCAGGGCATTGTTAGCAGTTTCAGTTTCATGCTGAACGTATGCTGAGCTCAGTTCTCTGCATCGCTGAGAATGTGCATCCAAAAAAATTATACAGAGCATTCTGTAAAATTTATATGCTCAAATTCTGCTTTTGATTACACCCACGTTTTTTGGGGGGTTTTTTTACTGGGTTTATAACCATTTAGAGCACTGTACAGTGTTGGCATCTGAACTTGCATTTACTAGGACTATTCTGCATCCATGAAACTATCAAGTTAATTTTGCTTAGTTTTCACCAGATTATTTTACAAGAATTCCTCAAGCAATTACTTAGTATTTGCAGAACACATTTCCTCTAAATTTTCATCTAAATTGATGTTATTACCAAAAAAAAAAAAAAAAATCACTATGAGGCTAATCAAACACTCCTGTGAGGTTGTGAATCTCCATCCTTACAAATACACCAAACTTTACAGGACAAAGCCTGGGCAATTGCTTTTAAGATGTCACTACTTTGAGTGGAAGATTGGATTAGGTGACTGACAGATCTCCTTCCCAATATAAAAGTATTTTGTTCTATTAAACAGCTTTATCAATGGATTCAATGGATGTATCTTTTCATTTTTCATCACTTTATCTTTTTAATTTATGATGACACAATGAGTGGGAGACATAAAAGAGCATACAGATTCCTCCCAGGTTTCTAGGATGCATTGGTGCTACAGGTGGGACACAGATACTCTTTTGTCTCCTATGAGTTTCTCGCCACTTGGGAGAATTGTGCTGTACCTCAACATACAAAATGATTGTGGCTTTAGTCCTGTGAATCCTAGCTGGTTTGGGATGATGCATGATGATTGCCTGCCTCACAGTTCCAGACTGGTTTAGACTGTGAAATCATGTCTCCTGCTGCCTAGTACAGAGCAAACCAGTTCAACAAAACCACAGTTACGTTACTTTATTTTTCCTCTGTAAGTTTAGCATGTGTAGCTCTGTCACACATGGCAATTCATGGGCAGTCTCACCTTTTCCCAGAAAAGCTCCAATGACTTCTTTGCAGCTGTCAGAATTCAATGATTTGGGTGACAGAAAATAAACACTAAAGTTACTTCACAGTCACCGTCACTGTCTTCTACTCAGTCTGAGCCAGTTCTACCTACAATAGGTTTTCTTCATGTGTTCCCATTTTCAGACAGGGAGATAGCTCAGTGAAACTGCCCAAGAGTCAATGACTTGGTTGGGCATCTCATGAACCCATTAGTATGTGACTTGTGTGGGACAATCATATATTGTCAGGATCAGATAAATATGGAGAGGGAGACAGGGAATCTGGGAGAAGATGCTGAAAAAACAGAAGTTCTACTGTTAACATCTGCAAAAAGCTTTCTGGAAAAAGATTTATGCAAAAGCAGAAATCCCACTGTTAACATCTCTGTCATTTTCCTGGCTAGCAATGCTTGAATGATGCACCATTGGTACTTTTTGGCTAAATGGGGAAAAGGGACACATTCTGCACACCACTCCATGAAATGCTGTTCAGGTCAGTAGCAATAATTTTTCTATCTTTCATATTTTTTGTCTTTTAATATAATTGTTATTAGCAATAATTTTCATATTCTACAAAATTAAGTGCCACATCACAAATCAGGCCACCACACTGGTTCATAGTTACATTTGTCAAATGAATGAGTCCTGAATGGAAATACCAAAAAGCCAATTTAGATTGTGCAGGCTTTTCTGAGACTTTTCTGAGCATTTTTGGAAATCTAATAATGCTTGGCCATTAGGAAGTAAAATGTAGCTTACTGAAACTAAGTCTGCTCCAGCTTGCTGCTGTATTTTTTTGTTCAGATATCCAAAAACACTGAAGTAGCATGCAAATGTTTTTATCTGAAGGAAAAGATATTATTACACACATAATGCCTAATTATATTTTTTTGTCAGGACAGGAAGGATTTCTGCTTACCTAGCTCTTATTAAATAATTGTAATGTGTTCTCACTTAGGTGTGTATTCTCCCTCTGTAATGAGTGGAAAATACTTGAGCTGAAACCACTCATTGCATTGGAGAATAAACATGTGGGTGTGTCTGCCTGCATTCATAAAAGTGAAGCCATAAGACTTAGATTATACTAAAAGTTTAATTTCTAAAATTAGACTGGACAAGTTCTGCTTTGTATTTCAGAGAAGTATAAAGTAGAACTTATTTAGTGATGACAGATCTTTTCACCTTACCTGTTATTCACCACATGTACTGCTTTTCTGAGGAAGTAGCAAAATATCATGCTTCCTATCAACTCAGTATTTCAAGCACTGTCATTTTAGAAGTTAGGGTTCAACTACAGAATTTATATTTTTATCCCCTATTTCATCATTTTACACATCTGATATACAGCACTATCAACAGTAACTTGACCTTTCTTCTGCTGGGGAAAGAGAAATGTAGCAGTTCCTGATGTCCAGTGGAGTTTGATAAAGACAGTAACTTCAGCTCCATAATCACAAGCATGCCCTCTTAATGGCACTGCCTTGCAAAGGCTGATAAGAACTAAGAGCAGGAGACTTCTTCACGTTTAACATGCATGCAACTTGCCCAGTCTCAAACAAGAAGTAGAATGGTCATCTTGTCTGGAAGAGGAATTATTTATGTGGTGATAGGACTCTACATTTTTGTGCTGAGTCAGTACTTTCCCTACAAATGGCCCTATTATTTCAAAAACCCCTCTGCAGATAATTAAAATTTGGCTATCACCTTCAATGACACCCAGATTCAAAATGCATGTTGGGAAGCAGGAGGAGATGTTCAAGTTCCCATAACATCCTTGAAGATCCAAAGGAGAAGAATCAGTACCAGAATATGCAAGCTCTGCAATGAATTAGAGAAATCCCTTTTTAGTAACTATTTTACTTAACTGGCATCAAACAACCCCATTATGGTTCTGAGACACAGCTCTCTATTCTACTATATGGGACAGCTTTCTGAGATTATTAAACACAACCTTACACTAACTAGATTGAATAATGCCAGCAGCGAAGCCCTGGAATTCATGAATTAGGCCTGTGTCCACATTCTGAGGACTGCACAATGAACTTACTTATTTTTGACTGAAAAATAAAACCTGAGTACAATGAGATTCCAGTTCATCACCTTCTTTTCTTTGTGGGAGCCATTAGAGGGAGGACATGACTATAGATTCTCTTCTACACCCAATTCTTAGATACTGTCTTTTCTCAGAAATACACAAATAGAGCTTACACTACTTACTGACAAGTCACAGAAAGCAGCAAAAAACACCACAGTAAAACCAAAACATATTTTATTTAAAAAATACAATTATGAATACTATTGTAATAAATAATTTTTACCTGTGTATGATCTTCCTCAAAAGAGCTATGCACTTAGCAAAATGTAACATAACTATAACTTGCGAAATGAGATGCCGGAACAGGTTTCTTCAGCATTTCTAAAGTAATCGTAATCATATGCGCATGTATTTCATATCCTAGAATTAGGAAGGTTTTCCTTCTTCTGTTCCCAGGACAAACAAAATGGCCACCCAAAAAAAGGGTTGTTCTTCCTAAATGTCTGAAGAATTGTATTATCCCTAAATTGTAAATCAGAAGAGTAATGAGCAGTAACCAAGTAATGACAGCTATATAATGAGGAAATTAAATCCCCAAAACGCTTATCAAAGAAAGATATCAAAAAACCCTAACCCTCAGTATCATTTAATTTCCAAATCATAGTTGCCAAAAGGTTTACATCATCTTTTTCAGGCTTAGCTGTGAGCATCTGGTATTTGGACTGAAAATGCCCTGTATGTATAGCATCTTGTCTTGTTGCACCATCATCTTTTATGAAGCTCAAAGTATGGAAAAGAATTGTTCAAAAGATGGAAAGCAAAATTTCTATAGGAAATAAAGAGCTCAGGTGGAGAAGAAAAAAAAAAATGTTCAGAAGATGACCTATCAAGAACTAGCTAAGAAATTCATGATGTTCATAGACCAAAAGTGGTTTACTTGAAAGTTCCAATGAAAGACATTTGCCTAAACTTGATAAGGCAGAAATTTTGATATTTAAATAAATACCTCAATACCTAGCTACATATACAGAAGCCCGAATTCAATGATTTTTTATGGTATAATAATTATTTTAACTACATTACCTGTCCTTGGTTATGGCTAAATAGATGCTTTATCATTATCTGTCAATTAGTAAACAAGTACTTGCAAATACCCAATTGTTCCCCTAACTGTAGCAGGGAATGTTGTTTCTAGCAGGAGAATGAAAGAATTTTCTATACTTAGTCACTGGAGGGAATAGAACTTGATTCTTCCTTACCAGTTTGCTTTATTTTAACATACTGTGAACACACCTCACTTTTTCACCCTTGTTTCACAATACTTATCACAAGGCTCAGGAAGTTGCATACATTGTGTAAACAATTAATGCAGTAGTTCACCTCTTAACAAGTATTTACACAATAACAACTATTTAACAACTACTTACACAATCGTGCCTTTGTAAACTAGTGAGAAAGCCTGTCAGTCTACAAGCCAAATCTATTGTCTTGAATTTCTGTGGCTTTACCTCTGAATATAACAGTTGTTTCACTTTTCTGTCAGAAGTTTTTCCCCTCTTTACTGACATAGGCTTTATACTCCTACACAACACTTTAACATTATAACATGCTTACTAATGTCAGCTCATACATGTAACCTTCACACACCCACTGCTTTTGGTAAGTCTCTCTTTTAAGTCAGAATAATACTAATATGCAGTACTGCCATAATTTTTCAAATTACTGTTAAGAAAAATTCAAACACTGCAACAGAAATCTTTCATGATTACAGAAAATGGTAGATTTTTTCTAAATAAAGTCCTAATTTTGGATACTCAAACATCCATGAAAATAAGGAAAGATTGCCTTTAACTGTTTTCCAGCAGTAGTTACAGAACTTGTATAAGAAATTAGACAACTGTAAAACCCATGACTCTTCTTAACTGGTGAAATTCTATCTTGACTGACATTCTTCACCATTTTTATAAATTGTTTTGTCCTTCTTTCTCTGATTGTCAACATTGAAATGATAGTGAAACACTATTGTCCTGAATTCATAAGACACATTTGCCTTTACAGTGCTGTGGCTTAAGGGAACTAGACTCCCCCTAAGAATTTGATTCAAGCCACTTCTTTTCATCAGATTCCTGCTGTCTGATCCCAACAGCTGATTTGCAGTAGGCAACACATATGGAGCTGAGAAAGAGAGTCAACCTACTACACTCTTAACAATGTAAGCATGTTCTGAAAACAGGTGCAGGAAAAATACAAAGAAGATTCTCAGGGTGAAGGATCTGATTAATTGATAAATCCTAGGCTTGTGGTTAGGTACCAAATTTATTCCTTAGGCACAAGTGATGTCCTTGGAAGCACTAGAAAACTGCAACCTAATCCGTGGGTTTCCAAGAGCTTCTGTGAATGTGTATGCATCAGAATGCCTCTATCATGATTCCATTGCTTGAGTAACAAGCAGTTCAGAGCACCAACTAAGGTCCAAAGCAACACTTTTCAAACAAGATAGAGGCACACCAATCTCACTAGTGTACCATGATCACACTTACTCTGCTGAGACTGATGAATATTGTTTTGCGCTCCCCATGTCAGAAGGACCAATACTTCCTCTTTTTTTTTTTTTCGCCCCCCATGTGAAAAGGACCAAATCTTCCTCTTTTTTTTTTTTTTTTTTTTTTTTTTAAAGTAGAGGCTGTAGACTGCTCAGAACAAAGTATGCTGCTTGAAATGGTACACTGCTTGGAATAAACAGCATGTGCACTACAGTGAGGATACTGAAAACTCATGTATGCAACCCTTATGCACCTTTTTGACGGGAAATCTGAATGTTGGCATGATCTCCCAGAGAGGTGTTCTGATTAACTCCTGGAAGATGGATGACAACAAGTTAGCTTTCATAGTTCTAAGACCCATATTCATGTCCTGCAGTTGCTGAGTTTTATTGGCATGCTTTCTCCCACTGCAGAGGAAAACAATCTTTACAATACACAAAAGAAGTATGACTTTTACTTACAAATTTCCTCCAGACTGAGAAAGTCTGCTGCTGTATTCAATTTTTCACTTTCAGAGAGAAAAAATGTAGGTCCAGGTCAAATACAGATGTGCATGAAAAAAAGAAAACCACTGCAATAACCATTACAAAACCTTCTTCCGTTTCACCCTGAGCAGAAGGATCCTCTGGACCAGTTAAAGCAGTTTGAGACCTTGATGCCAATCAAAATCCTTTACTAAAGCTATCTACTTACTCTTTTTCTTATGGAACCTACCACAATGCTCCTTCTCCCCTCCTGCCAGCTTCTGACATCCGAGGAAAATAGTTTTTTTCAAGAAAAATATATTCACTGTGCAAAGCGCTCTTCAGTACTGCTGCTGTATGTTTCCCCCACAATCAAATGAAGAGTATAGGAAAACCAGAACTATTTGTCTAAAGACTTCATGTGACAACTTAAATGTTGATGTAAGTCCACCTACTTCTTTAGAAAACTTCCCTATTACTGGAAAGTTCCCCAGTAGGGAAAATTCTCTATTGCTAACAGTGGTTCACTGTAACCAGAGGCATAAATGTTGCAAAAATTAGAGCATAAAATGCCACAGGCATTTTAAGAAACATGTAATTCAATCAAAACTATGTGTGACTAACAGTCCTTAGAACACCAATGGCAAACGGTCATCCATCTACACAAATTCAGGATCCCTAGAGTATTAATCTGAAGCAGTGCCAAACAGCTGCTAACTATGACTAGAACTTTCTACAGGACTTATTTATGTCTGTAACGGTCGGTCGTAGGAACAGGAATAATGTTGGAATAAAGGGAAGAGCATTTCCTACCCTCCTCTGGTAAGGACAGATATTTTCTTCCCAAGATTTGGACACAATGAAGGCCCCTTGCCTTGCTACTGTTTAGTGAAAGAAGAGTTCTTAATCCTGTGCACTAGGTCAGCAAAAGATACAGCGCACTGTCTTTTTCATATTTTTGATTCTAGAAGTCATTTAAGAATACAGAAAAAAACCCCAAGTGTTAGAAGCAAAAGGATGTACTCACATTAACTTGTGGACTGTAGTGGGGGAACCTGGTCAACAGCACAAAATACAACTTTAAACATAGGTTTTTCAGTGTAAAGTCATCCACTTAAGTTGTCTTCACATACTCTAGAAAACGATTGAGATTCTTCGAAGACTTAAAATACTGTGAAATGTCCACTTAAGAGTTTTCAGTGTTTTCTCCTTTCCACTTGACAGCCCACTCACAGTATCTGTCATGGAAGCAAAAACATGTAATACACAAAACTGGTTAAGATTAACGTTTTTACTTGATATGTGAGATGAACATGGAAACAATGGTACATAAAACAACTCAATGTAACGTTTAGGTTCTAACAACCTGAAACTACCTTAGGAGGTTGAGGGGGTGGATATCCACAATAGGTGAGACAGAAGAATGTTAATTTCCACTGATTTTTTTTTCTGCTCTTAAAAATAGGCTCAATGACACTGTCTCAATAAAGAAAAAAAAAGTGCAACAGAGAGAAACTGAAACACATTTGCAAAATTCTGTGAGACCACAGAAGCTGCTGGTGTAGCGACCTTTCAATGTCAGGAAATTAGTTTCCGCTTTTTCATTGCTTGCCTCAAGGTCAGAGTTGCATTTTCCATGTTTAGTAAAGGTTTATAGCAAATAAAAGACCAGGACAGCTAGGGTTTTGGTTGGCTGGGTTTCTTTTTGTTCCTATTGTTCAATTTTGTTGTAGATAGACATATACTCCTATATATACATATGCATATACACACCTACGTGCACACAAACACATTTTATCGCACAATTCTATACTGCGGTGGTGGGGTTTGGCTTTTGGGTTTTTTTCACTTGTTGCACAGCAAATTTCCCAGACAGCTATCTCAGACCTGCCTGTCACCGGGCATTTTCAAGGAGAGCAAATCCCTTCAGGGACAGCGCGCCGTGGCAGGACGAGGTCTGTGCAGCGCCGGGACGGGGCTCCCGCTGCCGCCAGCGCCGCTCCCCGCAGACGCTGCGCTCTGGCTCCTCCCTGTCGGGCTTCTCCTCCCTGCCGGGCTGTCTTTCCCTGCCCGTCTGCCTCTCCCTGCCCGTCTGCCTCTCCCTGCCTGTCAGCTCCTCCCGACCTGGCGGCGGCCGGGGCTCTGAGGACCGTGTTCCGCCCCGGCTCGCCCCGGCCTCGGTCGGACCCGCGGTGTCACAGCCTGGACCGGCCCGGGTCTTCCCCGGCCCCCACCCCGCTGCGGGTTCGCCGGCCGTGGCAATGCCTGGGACCGCTCCTGGCCGCGGCCCTTCGCTGAAACCCGTCCCGAAAACCCCCAGCGCCGTGATCCTAAGCCTCACGTTTCCCAGTGCTGCAGCCGTGGCGGAACGGGGAGTTCTCCGGGCAACTTTTCTATTCCTGAGAGCCGAGAGCTCTAGGAAACAAAACCAAAAGCGGCATCAGTGTGCAGCCCCCGCCCCCTCCCGTTGCCTGTTTTTTATCCTTTCTTTTTTATTATGGTGCGATCACATTATTCACTTCCCAAACGGATGGCTTACGTGACTGATATATACTTAGGAGAAGGATGACTGATGTCAAAGGACTGGAAATGATGACGCAGTATCCAGGATATCTGTGAACTCCAAGAGCTATGGCCTGCTTCTCCAGAGAAAATGAAAGAATTTATTAAAATATCGTTGTTCTCTGATGCTTAAAGAGCCTTCTGGGAGATAAACCTCCAATTTAATAACTTGATAATACAATCTGGAAATACAGTGTGGTATATAGTTTCTTTGTGGGGATAACCTTTCTTGTGCTATGAAACATGACCCTAACAAGATCTTTGCTGTAAGTTTTCTGAAAGAAAGCAACCCTGAAGTAAGAACATTACTCAGGACATTACCAAAGAACCAAGGAGCCATTGTGATAACAGTTTATTAGTGAGTACATTTACAGAGTGAAATATAAATCAAATACAAAATTGTGACCCACGGCAGCATACAGGTCACAGAGATGTGTACTGAAGGAGAGGAAGGACACACAAACCCCTACGCTCTTTGTGCCCTAAGCATCAGGTACTGTCACCTGCAGTATGTAGTTAGTTGTTTTATGGGCATAAGCCCATATGGTGGTTAATAAACCACCAGAATCCCCACCTGGAAGCCACTGGGTTTTCTGTTGATACAGCACATGGGTGTGGAGGTTTTTGACAACAATCAGTTTAATCAGGTTCAAATCTGCCAAAACCATGTAACATAAACCCCTCAGAAAGAAGGATGTAGATATTAGGTTAAGCAATGTAAGCTCCTCTGCACACCCCTCACACACACCTCCAAAGAGACAATGACTGCTGTTCCTGCTGCTTCAAGGCCCTTCCCAGGCGATACCAGCCCAACAGAGGCTCATCTCCAAAAGCACAGAGGAGCACAGAGGCCTCAAGGCAGGTAGGAACCCAAATAAAGGACTCAGAGGAAGCTCATAAGCTTCAAAGTTCAGCAATAAACATGACATTTGTAAATGGCAAATTTACTCACATAGCTATGTGGTGTACATGAAGTTAGAAAACAGTCACAAAACCAGAGAGAACAGTCATAAACTGGATTGAGAAGTTTCCATCCAATAAGAAAAAAAAATGACAACAAAAACATTTCCAGTGAATGAAGTGGATGCTTCTAGTTTATGATAAATGTTTTAGTTAACCAAGAAGACTAAATAACATAGGGCTTTACCCTACAGCAAACAAAAAATGCCACATCAAAGACACAGGTTTATCTTTACGCTGTGTAGCTACTAGGACTTTCATTCACATACTTCCTATTTTCAGAAGTTAAATAGTAAAACAGAAAAATAGATAAAAATTTTCAAGGTTGCAATCATCTTTTTTCATTAATGTAAAATATTAGAAATCTGGACTTTTTTTCTGAACCATCATCCCTAAAATTAATTTTTTTTAAAAGTTATTGTCACAAGTTAAAGAATTAGTTATTATGGAGTTAAAATGTCTTACAGTCATTTATGTTTACAGTCAGTACACTTTTAGAATACTTAAGTAAATATACTATGGTAAAACAAGGAAATTGGTTTGCTAAATACTGCAAATTCAGGGCATTGATGTGTATTTCTTTGAACTATTTAGCTATTCTGATTGATAGATTTTAGTATTTAATTTTGTAGATAATCTTTCGAGTTCAATGGAATCAATCAGGCAGACTGATACAAATTGTCTCGGTTTGAAGACAGGTGTCTGCTAAGGAAGGTGGGAACCTCCCTTAGAACCCACAAATTTGAAACCCCTTCCCTCCGAATTATTATCACTTTGTAATCAAGGGTTTTCAGGCAAAGATACAGGGAAAAGGAATAACAGTTTTTTACTAGTATCTATGGCAAGGCAAACAATCAACAACAACAGTGGCAATGACAAACAAA
>VZTX01005599.1:0-11117 GCA_013400915.1 Pardalotus punctatus
TGTGGCTGCCCCTGGATCCCGAAGTGCCCAAGGGATTTTTGTGGGAGCTCTGAGCAGCCTGGGACAGTGGGAGGTGTCCCTGCCCATGGTGGCGGTGGCACTGCATGAGCGTCCCTTCCAGCCCAGCCATTCTGGGATTGACTGGATACTGCCCAGTTTGCTCCTGGCAGGATTTGTGGAGGCACGAGAGGGGAGGTTGCCATCATAGCCAAGTGTCCCCTGAGACAGCCCAGGTGTCCCTGTGGAGCTGCTTGGTGTAATTTATTATTGTCCCTCTAAATCAACACGGGATGTTTGGTTGGGCACCCCAGTCCTGCTGTGGGTGTGGTGCTTGCCTGAGACCCAGTTCCTGTGAACCCACCAGATGTGCAGTGTTTTAACATTCCATATCTATTAATATGCTATGATTCCCACAAGCTGAAAATTTGAAAAGTTCAATATGAAAATCTGTGCTTGAATAGTCACTATAATGTATTTGGGCTTCATTTTTTGCCTTGCTACTTCCTTATTTTATTTTTTTTCCTTTTCCTGTTAGTTTTTGTTTCATTATTTTTTTTCCCTGCCTCAAGATAGAGGCTTTTAAAGCTGAGTTTTCTTCCTAGTAAGTGTTTGTAGAGTTTCTAGCACAACCAGATCTGATGGAGCCACTGGATATTAATGTGCTGCAAATTAATCAGTAATGAAAATTAAATGTGTGTTTATGCTCTAGTTTTAATGTTTATACAAATACAAGAAATGCGTACCACGACTGTGTAATGCTTCCCACCAGAATATTTGCACGGGTGCAGCATTAACCAGCATTAAATAATAGAAAGGGCCTGGTTTGTTCAAATGAACAACCCAAGGGAGAAACGCCTCTTTGAAGTGGAACAGAATGAACATTGTGAAGTGCAGAGTCAAGGATTTTCAATATTCTTCACTCTCCAGTTTTCTAAAGGTGATGGTGGCATTTATCTTTTGGCTTCTTCTCTGTTGTGCTTTTGCATTTCACCAGAAATCGTATCAAAACTCAAGGATGTTTGTGATCAGGAGCACAGTTCGAGACCTACATTAGGAGTAAATGTGAATGAGTGTTCCTGCTTCTGGCTTTGTTAGAAATGCTCTTTAGATAAGGAGTCAAAAAACAGATCAATAACAAGACTTTTAAAAAAAAGGCAGATGCAGCTTTCCCTCTTCCAGGAGTTCCCTGCAAAAAGAGAACTTTTCGTGGTTGTCACGCACTTGTTCCTCCCTGGAGATCCCTGGAAAATGACAATTGTACGTCAGAATTTTTTATCTCATTGCCAAAGGCAGGAGGGGAAGTGTGGGGAGAATGGGAACAAACTGCCTCATCCCAGACATGGTCTTGCACAGCCTCCTGTGAAATTGTTAAATTTCCATTTGCGAATATCCTTTCAGATGATCAGAATCAATCCAGTGCTGTAAATTCTGTGACGCTCATGGAGTGTTTTCCCTGGAGTGCCAATGGAAGGAGTTTGTTTCACTCACCAAGAGCTAAATTAGTCTTTGGGTGGTCACTTGCTGATGAATACAACAGATTATATGGGAAAATAAGGAACACAGGGAAAACATTTTCCTTTTCAACAAACCACCATTACTTAACAATACTCCAAACCCCAGATTTCCCATTTAAGCTAAAATGTGTTGAAAATTACATGGAAGATTCAACACTGAAATGTGCTGGCTGCATTTCTCATTTGGAAGAGAAAACAGTCTGGAAACTTGTAGTCTTTTCCCAATTACCACAGGAAGTGTTTGTGTCCTGCAGCTTCAATATTTGCAGTTCTATTTTCCTTTATTCTCCGTAGTCATTGTATCCCTAACGCCTGGCTTTGATCCTTATCTCAAATGGAACTACTAAAGGATAAATTCGAGGTGAGGTGACCTTAATATTCCCTGTGCTCTGTTTTTTCCAGGGGCCTGTTATCCAGAGGCTTCACAGAGACCCATTATTTGAAGGACGGCACTGACGTGGTTCTCTCACGCAATCACACGGTAAGGCTGGGCTGACGTGGGTAGATGATGCTTCATCCTCAAAATCCAAAGTGTTCTCTGCCAGGATCTGAGCCCTGGGATGAAACAGCTCAATGTGTGATCTTTTTTCATTGTTGCCTTCAGTGTCTTTCTGACTGCTCTGATCCTACACAGGGATTTTTAGAGGGAGACTTTAAAGGTGAGCTCTGGGGTTTGAACCAGGTGACTTCTAAAATTTGGAAGTTTTTTTCAACTTCTTGGAAATAGGCCCATTGAAATATGATAATGAATGCAGCCATTGGTGATCAGTTATGGAGAAAAGCCCAAGCTCTGTTTGGGAAAAAAAAACAAACCCTAAATATCTGATTTCCATAGTGCAAAAGTTCATGTCAGAGGTTTGGCTGTCCTCACTGGAGAAGTCATGGCTGGGGTTTGGGAGACAGTGTTGGTTTGGTTTATTTTTAAATCCAGGCCGTAAGTGTGGTATGGATGTAGTTCATAATTGTATTTGTGTGTATGTATGTGTATATTTATGTACGTGTATAAATATGTATATCTACAAAATATGGCTTGTTAAAATATGCAGTTAAAACCTGCTTTTTACAAATAAAACCCCCTTAAGGCATGAATGTTTTTGTCCTCTGACAGCATGAATGCCTTAATTAGAAATAATGCAGCAAGCCATTTTAATTACAGAGCTTATCTTTTATCTGCCTAAGTCCCATAAAGTATTTGTTATGTTGTGGTATTTACTTACTGATGCTGTCAGCAGAGGCTTCGTGCTTTGTGTTCCCATCCATAATGGGCTTTGCTGGGATCAGGGGAAGGAATTATTTCCCTGCATAACATCTTACTTCTGAAAAAGCATCTTCATTATAGCTCCAGACACCCCAAGTAAAGCGATCATTTCGAAAGCTTTCAGTGCTTTCATTTTGCTGGGTGCTCATATCTCCTTCAAAATCAGCTCAGGAGAAAATAGTCATTTGTTTTAGAAGCAGGAAGGCTGCAGAGACTCCTGAAGGAAGTAAAAGGAAATAAATGGACCACATGAGTCTTTTAGAGATTTACCTGAGTTAACAGGAATATGTGTGCAACTAATGACACGTTTTCCTTCCTAAAAAACAATATATTTTTGCATAATGGTGGCAAGATGTGATTAATAATGACAGTGAGTTTTGCTGCCTGAAAGATTTTTTTTTGAGAGAGATGAGTGAATTCATTTTTCATTAAATGCTGCAATACAGTTTAGAAAAGATAAGTCTCCAATTTTATTTTTATATCTCTTCTTCACTGAGAACATCAATACAGTCTGGAGTTGAAACCAAATCCGATTTTCCGTTGAAAAGTTGCTTAGTCAAATTCTGCTTGGAGGTCAAAGCAAGGCAGGTTTGTGGAGCTGTCATTCGGGGAGTTCTCTAGCCCACAAGTCAGCGTCTGGGTTATTTTTCAATTTATAGCACCTGAAAAATTGACAAAAGCTGCTATTTATTAAATGATCTCAAGCAAGAGTAGAGTACTGTTTTAAGTATGATGGATCAGCCTTGGTAATTATTTGTTTTGCAGGGGTCATCCATTTTATATACTAGTTTGCAGGAATAAAAAGATTTGATAGCTGAAAAAAAATCCTGCAATTCAGTGGAGTTACTGAGCTAGAAATCAATTTTCTACCAGTCCCGTTGCAGGCCATGGTCTGATAAGTTTACATTTTCGATATTGAACTTTGGCATCACAGAGCTGGATCTCAGAGAAATTGTGAAATGGGCCACAACCAGGAGCTCAGAGTTAATAAAATGACAAGTTGTACGTGGAGAGGGAAAGAAATCAGGCCCTTTGCCATAATTCACTCTGAGATAAAGACAGCTGGAGCACAGCAGCAGCTGCGTGGGGTGAGATATTGGCTCCCCTCCCCATCTCCCTGGGCTTGTGCTCGGCTCTGGGGATGCTCACACCCAAAGGTTTCTGTCCCAGGAGCTCTGAACTGCGCCTCTGCCTCATGCTTGCTTTAAGCAATGAGAATAAACCAATTTTATTTTTGGTTTTAGCATATGAGAGACTCAGTGCTTGAGTGGGGGGACGTTGATTTTTCTTCTGTCCTGCCAACTGGATTCATGTAACCAATAACACTAAAATAAAGTGAAATAGTGCACCCACACTGAAAACTTTGATATCCATAGCAATTGTGACTGAAGTGATCACCCCAAAAAAATTCATTCTATGACTCCCTCTCTTCTATTGTGGCTTTACCTTTGCTCATGTGTTACTGACTCTATGAGGATTGATGATAAAAATACCCAAGAGTAAAACACTCTCACCCTGTTTCTGTCCTTCCTTCCACTGAGAAAGGCTACTGAATTTTGTATTTAGAAAGTCCAAGTTCTGTTCACCCGCTTATGCTGGGAATCAAACACTTTTCCTGGTATAAACTTATTTGCAGAAAATTCCCATCTGAATCATTCCATCTTATCCAGCATCTCCATGCCTGTTGCTCTCTTCACCAAAACCAAGGTGGTCTTCAGAAGTCTGCAGTGTGAGCTCTGTGAGTGAAGGCCATGCCCCAGCCTGAAAAGGTTAATTAATGCAGCTGGCTGGTGTGAATGAGCAGAGCCACAGAGGGCACAGGGAGGTGACTGTCAGCTGGCAGCACCAGCGATAACTTCCCTTTGCACTGATCAGACAGGAGCCTTTGACAGCAGTTTTCAGTTTCCAGGTGGCATTCAAAGGACCATGAGAAAAGAAATGCTGGACGTGACACAATCCTTGCTTTCCAGCCAGCCACGTAATTGGGAATGCAATACAACCTTTAGTCAACACCAAAATTAGCCTTGATTCCAGACAGATCTGTGGATGTGCTTAGAAACTCTCCGCTGTGGGTGCCTTTTGCAAGCACTGGATTATTAAAGAAATATAATAACCTGGCCACAAAATGAATTTGGACTGTTGTCTCTCAAAATAGAAGACCCCCTTTATTCTTGGTTGTTTTTAATAACACACAGCTACTTGGTTGGTTAATTCAATAAAAAGTTTCCTTTCCAATCTGTTTCCCTTCCCCTCCGTTTATTCTGATTTTTTTTTTCGAACCATAGGGTTGGGATTGCCTTGATTATACTTCTCTGTATGTATAGCTACCTCCTATAGGAATACATAGATATAAATACCCATAAATAAAAATAGGGGTCTCTACAGAAAGCAGTAAAATGTGGCATCCGATTTGTTCATCTGATGAATTTTATAAAATATTCCGTATTGTGGCATTAAAAAAATAACACAGAAAAAGGAGGTCACTCATGCAAATTAAACACCATTGATCCTTTAAAAAAAGAACAAACACAAAACCAAACAAAAAACTTCCTATTATGTTTAAGAAGCACCCAAGGCTTCCATTTAGGAGCTCTTTGGCGTGTTAAGTACAGTGAATATCTGGCAGAACAGGAAAGGTGCTGTCAGAATGGTTCTGAATGCTGTAGCCCGAAACTCATAATTACCTTGAAATGAAAGGGTTGGAAAGCCATGAGCAAAGAGCATTTGTGACCATGGAAATGCTTTTTCTTCCTGCACAGGGTCACTGCTTTTACCATGGCCGCGTGCAGGGCTACCCCGAGTCCTCCGTCAGCCTCAGCACCTGCTCGGGACTCAGGTGAGCCGGGATCTCTGGAATATTTGAGATCCGGAGGTTTGCGTTGACGTTCAGTGAATGAGTCAATATTGGGGAAGGGTCTGGAGCCCCAGGAGCGGATGAGGAGCTGGGAAAGGGGGGAAAAGGGGGCTCAGGGGGGACCTTGTGGCTCTGCACAGCTCCTGACAGGAGGGGACAGCCGGGGGGATTTGGGATCTGATCCCAGGGAACAGGGACAGGAGAAGGGGAACGGCCTCAGGATGGGACAGGGGAGGGGAGGATGGATACTGGGAACAATTCCCTCCTGGAAAGGTTTGTCCAGCCCTGGATGGGGCTCAGTCCCCATCCCTGGAGGGATTTCAAAGCCCTGTGGATGTGGCCCTTGGGGTCCGTGGTGGCCTTGGCAGAGCTGGGGAATGGTTGGACTTGGTCGTCTTAGAGGGCTTTTCCGGCATAAATGATTCCATGATTCTCTCTGTTTTTCAAATGTTGGATGAATCCCTGCAAATCATCTCTAGCTGCTCTGAAGAGAAAAAACAGAGAACAGATAACACTTTGTGGGGTTCTCCAAGAGCCATCCCCTCTCTCCCGCTGCCCCCCTCTCTGTGCCCATCGCAGCAGTGCCGTGCTTGGCACATTTTTTACTGGCAGTGTCCAATGGCTTTCCAGTCCTCTTTGTCCTCAAAACCATTTCACCAGTGATGTCAGGCCTGCTTTGCCAGCTGCGAAATCCCTCATTGTCCAGCAGCCTCATCATTAGGAAAGGTGGCTTTATGAATCACTGAATGAAGTGTTCTGTGATATATAGAATATGCTTGGTTGTGGAGCTCGATAAATTGTGTTCATGGCAGGTATGATGCTCATCTTTTGGATTTTAGCTGCTTCTTAATGGGAGAGTAGCAGATTCCCATCGCTGAAAACCAAACCTCTTCAGAGTTTAACAAAAGAATGGGCTGACAACATTTTAAGTACACAATGGACACAGTTCAGGAAACAATTATCTTCCTTACTTGGACAATCAGAGACTGGTATTTACTCACAGAGCTGTTCCAAATCACAGTAATTAACTGTAAATTGGCTCTAGGGTTCTCCCTGGAAAACCCAGTTTTCCTGTCAGATTTCCAGCTGTCTCAGCCTTTTCTGGGTTTAATTTATCTACAAACAGCAGGAGTAGCTGGAATCTTTTCCCCTTGATTTTGCATTTTGTGCAATAGTGGCATTGTCAAGGCTTTTGGAAGGGAGCTCTGGGACAGAGAGAAGCAGAGAGAGCAGAGTTTGATCCCAGGACCCCTCTCCTCTGGGAGTGACCCATTTGCTGTAGGAGATGGGATTGCTTTGGCTCGTTCCCATACAGAGAGGGGCTTTATGGGTGCTTCACTGTGGATCCAGCACCTTCCAAAAGTTCAAGCAACCCCTTGCATGAACAGTCAGCATTTATCTGTCATTCTTGCTGTAAGATATATCCAGAATTTAAAGCTATTTGTAAAAAATATAATGCAGAGCTCTCAGTATTTTAGTTGAAGGGATCACAATGCTGCAAGGTCTGCGGGGAAAATGTGTACCTCATGGGATAAGGTCTGCATTGATGTCTTTGTTCCAGAGCTATCTGAAAATTAGTAACTCTTGAGAGAAAATACCCTTCTCCACAGTAGAAGTGTTTCCTTTCTTCTCTTATGTGCTCTCCTTACAACTGTGGAGCTCACGGAGTCATTTCCCAGTTTTAGGCAGTCAGAGATGTCAAGACAGCAGATTCTGGCAGTGACATTTTTCTGACACTGTTGCAGACAAGTCCCCAAAGTGCAAGCTGACAGGATCAGGCTTTCAGTACAAAGTTTCAGAAATTTCCTTTGCAGTGCAGACTTTGTTCTCGCAGATCAGCTGGGGAAATATCTCAGTACCTGTGCCCGTTTCGCTGCTGGGGTTAGTACAGTGAGTGAGAACAGGTTGGGATAAGGGTGCCTATTGATTTTCTCCACCAAGCCTGTTATCACCAAGCCTGATAACCAACAGTAACAGCTCCCTCACATTGCCTGTGCTTGGTCATGGAATCACAGCATGGTTTGGGTTGGAAGAGACCTGAAAATTCATCCAGTTCTGCCTTCTGCCATGGGCATGGGCACTTTCCACTAGACCAGGTTGCTCCAAAAAGAGGGCAGTCCGAAAGTACATGGCTTACATTGCTGGCAGCTTTGCTAGCTTGAAAGAATAGTTACAAATAGGATGGGATAGGATAGGATAGGATAGGATGGGATAGGATAGGATAGGATAGGATAGATAGGATAGGATATAGGATAGGATGGGATGGGATGGGATAGGATAGGATAGGATAGGATAGGATAGGATAGGATAGGATAGGATAGGACAGGATAGGATAGGATAGGAGATAGGATAGGATAGGATAGGATAGGATAGGATAGGATAGGATAGGATAGGATAGGATAGGATAGGATAGGATAGGATAGGAGATAGGATAGGATAGGATAGGATAGGATAGGATAGGATAGGATAATGTACTTGCCACCAGCTTGCTGGAGCAGGGACTACAAGAGCAATGACACAAGGCATTGTGTGGCCATGGAGCCCGGGTGGGGACAGTCCCTGGAGCAGCCATTCCACTTGCAGCAGCTGTTGGAAGGGAAGCCTGGTCTCCTTTTCAGGGCCTGTTCCTGGCTTTGTGACAGTTTCTAAGTGAATCGGACAAATCTCTCTGTCTCAGTTTCTCCATCTGTGAAATCCATTTAATGATTCTTACCTACCTCACACAGCTGCTGCGTGGAGCTGAGGTTTAAGTGCCTGAAAAGCATCTAATGAAAGGAAGTGCATGCTGTCAGCTCTCTGAAATCCTGGAGAACCAATATCCTCCCACTCCCACCCGACAGGCACCTTGGGCATTGTTCCAGCTGTGGATAGGTAGGGGCTGTGCATTTTCCCCCAGATCAGCAGAGTTCATTAAAAGACATGAAACTACTCATAAAGAATAGGTTCCACATTTCAGTGTGCTCTGAAGCCCGAGTGCTCAGCAGCAGTCAAAGAAGCAAAAGGGATCATAGGAATTACTGAGACAGAAATAGAGGATAAAACAAGAACCCTCATTACCACTTTATAAATCCGCAGAGCACTCACATCTTGAGTTCTGCATGCAGTTCTTGTTTTCCCCTCCCCAGCTCCGTCTCAGAGGAGGAAGAAGCATTATACCCAGAAAAAGTACAGAGAAGGGCAAAAATGGTGATCAAAGGTAGGGAACAGCTTTTATCCAAGGACAGAAAATAGACTAGGATTTGTCACTTTTGAAAGGATGTGACGGAGAAAAGGGGCATGATGAAACAAGGTTGAATGTCACACTGGAGAGGGGACAATTACTGGATATTCTTCATAACCTCAAAATTAGGAGACATCAAATGGAACTTTAGAGCAAAGGAAAGTACTTTTTTTATTCGCATAATGAAGCGCTGGAGCTGTCACAGGTGGGTGTCAATGTGAGAAGTATCAATAGATTCCAAAAAGATGCGACAATTCGGGAAGGGAAGCTCAGGGAGCCTCTCCAGGGCTGTCAGGCCCAGAGATGTCCCTGACCCTGCTGCTCTCAGAGCTGGGGGTGCCTGGGGTGCTGGTTTTGTTCTTATCTCTCAGCCCTGAGTTCCTGCTGCTGACCAAGGCCAGAGAGGAGGTGCTGAGCTGGAGAAACCTTGCTCTGACCTCCGCTGACCATCAAGGTCTTCTTGTGTGGTTGAGCATTTGAGATGTGTTGTTAGCCCCTGCACAGGATGCGATTGCTCTGTGATGAGGGAGAATAAACTGGGAAATCTGAAAACTAAGGTTTGTCTGGGACATCAGGCAGACAGAGGGGCGAGAGATAAAGAGGAGGGAGGAGGAGGCTCGGCTCTCAAGCACACTCACACATTCCTGCTCTGTGACATCCTCACAGGAACAACATCCGAGCTCCTCGCCTCACGCAGGAGCACAATGGCATAAATGGTGGGATTGATGCTGAGAGCTGCCTAAAATGCGGGTTAGGGGAGAATATAATCATGCCATAATCTGCATCCTGCTGGCTCCTCGGAGGAGGAGGAGCTGAATGGCGGCTCAGGGTCGGGCAATGCCAAATGCACGAACAGGGAACAATGGCTAATCAGGATTTCTGGTGTGTCCATCTGGATCAGAAAGCCAATTAGACTGGCAGAGCTTGTGGGAAGGTGAAGGTACGACAAAGTCGAGCTGTTTCCTTCCTGTCCTCAGGAAATGCCCTTCTGTTTTTCCAGCTTGGAGGCTCTTCAAGTTTTTAGCAAATAATTTTGGCTTGTGGCCACCGCTCACATCTTCTATGATAAATTTGTTTAGACTTGAATGATTTTTCCCTGATTACTTTCCCTGTGAGTGCTGAATGCACCCAGAACTGCATCCTGGGGAAGGGCACAAAGCTCCCCGGTCAGGGGCTGGCAGAGGACTCTGGAATGGGAATGTGCAGCTACAAAGGCATCTGCAGTGACCTCCTTGAGGGGAGAGCTTGGGAGGTGCTCCCAGAAATGCCTCAGGAGCTTAGGGATATAAATCTCCCAGGAAGCCTTTTCCTTCTGAATCACCGAAATGCACTTGAATATCCTAAGATATTTTACCCAATTGTTAGGTAATAAACCCAGTCACACATGCAAAAAGTGTTCAGTCATTGTCCAGCCTCGTCAGCAGCTGAAAGATGCTGTGTCCACAGTGACAGGGATGGGGATAAGGCCCCAGAATGGAAGAGATGCTAATTTTTACTGGGATTACAGAGTTATTTTTCAGATGGTCTGGCTGAACTCACTGTGTCCCAGACACGGTCAGCTGGAGAGGGGCTTTAAATGTGACACTCCAGACATCAACTATTTAAAAAAGGAATGGAGGTAGGAAACCGGTGAGAAAAAGAAATGCAAATTCCTCACGACTCCTCAAGCATCATTTCCCCACAGAAGGAGAGATTTTGTCCAAAAGTTGTTAGGAGAAAATCCGTGTTGAGAAAAGCACTGGTTTGGATGTGAGCTTTTCCTCCACACCTTCTGAAGAGCTTTTAGTTCATATAAACATCCTGCACGGTTTGTAATTTATCTGACTGGGAAACTCCTGGGAGATTTTGAGCTCAGCATTAAAAACCATTCACTTTCTGGGGTTTTATCGCTTCTGTGCTCTGCCTGTTCCAGGGGGAGCAGCTCCTGGGTCGGGGTCACCTCTGTGGTCTGGGATGGACATAATGTCCAGCCTTTGACCTGGGTGGGCAGGGGGTCCCCAGGTGCCCAGGGATCATTGCCAGGACAGGGATGAGGGTGTCCCCCACCCAGCTGTCTGAGCCTGCCCCCTCTCCATCCACTCTGCTTCTGGCACTCAGTGATGTGCAAGTTTGAATCTTCTTTTCCTGTCTCCCAGTTTGCTGCAGGGTGCCATAAAACATGCTTGCTTAATTAGCCCCGATGCCAATGCCTTTCCCCTTTCCTTTTCCCTTTCCTTTCCTTTCCTTTCCTTTCCTTTCCTTTCCTTTCCTTTCCTTTCCTTTCCTTTCCTT
>VZTX01005599.1:11224-38241 GCA_013400915.1 Pardalotus punctatus
CTCCCTTTCCCTTTCCCTTTCCCTTTCCCCCCCACATGTGACACTTTCTCTCACAACACACTTAACTCTTCCTTGCAGCCCAAATGCTGGACAAGAAATTGCATTTTCTCTCCCCATTCAAGCGTCTCCTTGCTCCAATTCCAGGCATCAAATTTGCAGCCTGATCTGCACCCACTCTGGACAGATGTGTCTTGCACTGAGAAAGGATGAAGTGTGAGCTGCAGTAGTGCCTGGCCATAACTCCATTTCAGGGAATATATTTTGAGGTTCATAAATGGCACTGGCTGGAGTGAAAGCTCTGTGAGCGATGACGTGTCTGTGTGAGAACACCTCCACTGCTCCTGCAGGATGTAGAACCCGTGGTGCTACTGCTTTCCCTGCCCTTTGAGATGCTGCCCGTGGTTGATTTGGGTCAGATTTGTTATTTTAATGGAATCCTGCTGTGTAGTGTAGTAGGATAGTGGGATTGTTTGGCTCTTGTGTTGTGCTCTTCATCAACAGATAATTATTTTTTGTGGATATCAAATTTACTCTGTTTTAGAGGTGAGGAATTGTTGCAGGAAGAGGTGACCAGGGGCAGTGGAGACAGGAGCACATCTGCCTCCAGAGTCCCATTCTCTGTATTTCCCAGTCCTTTAACGTTAAAGAATGACCAAACCATTTGAAAAATATCTAAATATCAGCTACATTAGAAAAACAGTCAATAGATCATCCTGCTCATTTATCCCCATAGTATCCATCTGCAACTTATTAAAACAGGCTGAAAGTGAAGTCCTCATTCACCACTTCATTTTTCCTCCCCTTTTGTTTGTTTGCCTGCTTACTTGCCTGGGAATCTGTTGCACAGAGTCCTGAGAATGTAGAATATATATAAAAATTTTTTAAAAAAAGCCCTCTCAGTGCATGATCACCCCCTGATACGGTGCCTGTTGAGCAGCCCTGCACTCAGGGTCAGAATTCTGGTACCTTTTCACCTAAAACTCCTTGAAATCCATGGAACAGCTGTGGGACCACCCCTTTCCTTCTGAAACGGTAACATTATTGTGGAATGAAGGTCCTGTAGGTTTTTAGGTAGCACAGGAGCTCTGTGGGCAGGGACAGACTTTCAGTGAATATTTAATGTGTGAGCATGATCGCCTTTAATTAATTCCTCACAAATTCAGAACGTCTACATTCCCCTGCCAGTGGTAATAGAGCTTTTTGTTATTATTGTTTAGAAGTGAGTATAACTATGAGCTTCATTAAAACCAAATGTTTAATTGCACTCGTGGATCTCAGGTTTATCAATTTACTTAATTTCCCCTGTATAGGGCAGCAGAATAATATATAATAGTTTCATATAGTGCTGTCCCAGCCAAGTTTTGCTCCAGCATCACAATTTCTCAGACAAGTATGTGTTGATGGTTTATGTTGGCAGGACCTTTGCTTCTGCTGACAAGCTGGAAAAGAAAAATCCCATTTATATTTTGAGATTTCCTAAAGCCTGTTGATTTATGAAATACGACTGGCCTCGCTTTAGGTTTTGTTTTGGTTTTCTTTTTTTAGGGGAAAAAAAAAAATCATATTTGATTTGATCGACAGTTTAAAGAGTGGAATTATTCCATTAAATTGCGTTTCCAAGATTGAGAGATTCCTGGCAAGTGAAACAGCAATTAATAAAGCATTAATTATGTGAGTTATGTTTTAATTTCTTTTTGTTTGAGATGGAGAGAGTTCTCCCATCTCCCACACACCTTCCACACGTGTCCATATGGCTCAGACGGGAGTCCAGGGGCAAACCCCGGTGAGTTTCCATGTCCAGGGTGGATCAGCAGGGACGTGGATGTGGTTTTTTGTGCCGACCCCCAGACAGGAGCAGGAACCAAGCCCTGTGGAGCGATGGAGTCAATATTAACTCAGGCTCAGGACCACACTGGAGCTGCTTCCAGTTGGCCTGGAGCCTGTGGGCTGATGTCTGGATGGGCTCTATGGGATGGATATTTTTTCCTCCCTCTCTGCTACCGGTGATGGAGAAGACAGAGGGATAATTTCAGGTAGGGCTGGGATTGTCTCTTGGCTTTCCTGCCTGCCTCATTTGCAAATCTTTCTCATTTCCCAGCATCTGTGGCTTTGGGACTGGGGAGAACACAGATGCTGTGAATTAGACACCTGACACCAAAATTTGAATACTTCATATTGCTTTTTTCCCCCCTCATATATTTATAATCTTGGGAATTCTGGTAGTTTTTTTTCTGATAGAAATCCCACGGATCGCAGTAGAAGTTCGTCTTAAGGACTTGCTAAAATCTCTTTGGGGTTCTTTGTATAATTTTTGACTGGGGCTGTGTAGTTTAATATCCTGTTTGCCACACTGGAGAACACTGTATTGTTTAACATTATTGGCTCCTGAAAAATTGAAAAGTTTCTGGGAACATGGGCTGACTCAGGAGTGTGGGAGAATTGTGTTCCAGAGGGAGAGTCAGAAATGGTGGAGGAGTAACAGAGGTTTCTGTGAAACACCTGAGGGCAGTGGAAGGAAACAGTAGCCATGGATTTATTTTATTTGCCTCGAATTCTTAGTCCTGAATGACTGGTGGGTATTGTTCACACCAAAAAAAAGAAAGGAACCATAACTCTTGACCCGTTACATTTTTAAGGTGCTGTGCTTGGCACTGCATGGTGGGGGAAAAAATGCAATTGTAGGAAAAGAAAATTAGTCAAAACCAGAGAGCTGGCCAAAAAAATTCATATTTGATATTCATTATCTTATTACAGATGGTCACAAGCCAAGTGCTGATATCCTGTAGGCAGCACTCAAGGGATAAGTGTGCCTTAAATGAAAAGTGTGTTTTCCTTTATGCCGAATCTGCAGATTTTCCTTACCCTGGGATTGCTCCATAGGCAAAGTCAAACTGTCCTTAAAGACCCATTCTGTCCCTTGGGATGGGAGTCACACTGGTGTGCTCAGGAAAAAAACAAATTAATCATTCTGGGGTCTGATCATTTGTCCATATCCTCAGCAGCTAAACAAAATGAGGGATAAGGAAATGGTCGTTTAGTTCTCTTTGAAGAAATGGTTATTTGGTTCTCTTTGAAGAAATGGTTATTTAGTTCTTTTAGACAGAAGTTGGGTACATGAGGGATACATTGGAAACTTGGCATTGATGTGGCACATTTTGGATATGAACTCCTGAAAACAAGATGCTCAATTTAAAAATACTGGGGGAAAATAGACAGAACTTTACTCAGGATACAACTAAGTTTCTCCCTTTCTAGTGTAAGTAATGAAAAAAAATTATTTAAGCCTAATTTTTAATGTGAATGTTTTAAAAAGGGCAAATTTAGTGTTAAAAATAAAACCCCTTCATGCTTTTCTGTTTTCTGAGCTGTCAGTACAGGGAGCTGGTCAGGCTGGCCCCTTTCAAACAGTGACTGATGGACTCCTGCCTCCAAAATTAAATGATTAATTGCACGAGGCAAAGGCAACAATCCTTATTTGATTGTGCTGATTACAGAGCTGCTGGTTATTGAGTACAGGGAATATGTTTTCCCAGTTTCCTAAATCCTCCAAGGAATAAGGCAGCTCTGACATTAATTTAGATCCGTGGGGTGTGAGGTTACTCAAATCACAGGGTGCCCTGCCCGGAGGTGTCTCGTGTGTCAGGAGAGGCGTTTGGGTGCTGGCTGGAGCGGAAGGGTTTTTGGGATGAATCAGCCCTGCTTTCTCAGCCGTGATCCATCATTCCCAGCCTCCTGGGTGATGGGTGGATGTGCCTCACCTGCTCTGCCCAGGGGGCTCTGGGAGCTGCAGGTGAGTTATCAGACCCTGAGCCCTGGTTCAGGTCAGTGAAACAGGCTCCTGTGAGTGCTGTTGTGCAGATTTTGATATCATGGCTTTCCAGGCTGCTTTTTTCTCTTGGAGTTTGAGCTGTTCTGGTCACCAGTAAAATGTCTGTTGGCTTGGCTGAACTGGTATTAATGGTGCTCTGTCACAAAATTGTGCAGCCAGCCTGGAATTAATCCTTCTCTTAACTGCTTAGGAGACCTAAGAGTGTGTTTCTTCATCATATCTTCCTAATAATGGAACAACTAAGGCAGCTTTTTCCTAATACTCATAATTTTATTTTTAAATAGGTCTTCATAGTGTCATTAACCTTCTTTTGGGTCCTTTTCCTCCTATTTTATCCTTTTTTTTACTTCCTACGGGAAAATTTTACAGCGACGTGCATTGGTCTCACAGTCATTGTCATATCTTACCTTTGCTGCAACACAGACAGAAATAAAAAGGGCAGACACTTCTAAAACACCAAAAAGACACACTAAGAAAATAAAGTCACTCCAGGCCCTTGTCCAAAGTCCCTCTCCAGCTCTCCTGGAGCCCCTTTAGGCACTGGAAGGGGCTCTGAGGTCTCCCCAGAGCTTTCTCTTCTCCAGGCTGGACACCCCAAGATATTCCACCTTTTGTCCCCTTCGTTTTGCTGTGGCCTCTCAGGACAGCTGGGCAGGACCCAGCACAAGGACCCTCCTTCCTCTTGCAGGCTGTAGCTTAAAGAACTCAGCAAGAGCGCTTTCACTGCAAAACCTGTGAGCTCCTCAGGGAGCAGGTGCTATTGCTGTCAAAATTATTATTTTGGGCAGCGTAATGAGTGAAACAGGAATCAACTGTTCCCGTATCGGAGCTTCACTCTGCCGCCCCGCTGTGCGATATTTAATAATCCGTTCTGACCCCGCAAGGCATCTTTGATCTGTCAGGGCCGAGGCTCCCGTCAGGGCTTGGTTTAACAGCTGTATGCACACTGCAGACTGCAGTGAGTGCTTTCACCCTCTACCTGTGCTTCCCAAAGCGTCTCTCCAGCCTTTTGTTCGTTCCTCTCTGCCGTGACTCCGTCGGCAGTAGCAATGCATCACGGGGAGAATGGAGAACAAATAAAACACAAATATCATTTTGCTCTGCAGTGCAGCACTTCAGAAGAGACAAATTTCTGTGAGCCATTGCTTCTTTTAAAGTGTAGTGTGTGCTGCAGTGACAAATATACAGCTTTGATGTTTGCTGCTCCACTCGCCCGTGACATTGTAAATCAGCATTTTGCGTTCTCATACTCCATCATGATTAAACTCGGTGTAACTTTGGTGTAAACAAGCTCCTGAAAACCACGGGTCTCACTCTGCTCTCCTCTGTCCCAGGGGAATCATTGTGTTTGCAAACAACAGCTACATTCTGGAGCCGTTGGAAGGTGCTACAAGCGAACACAAGATCTACCGAGCGGAGAATCTGAAAATAGCCCCGGGGTCTTGTGGCCACCAGCTGGACATCCGTGCCACGAGGGCTGCTGACAGGGACACAGCACAGCATTCTCCAGCTGGCAGGGTAGGTGCTGATGTGCTTTTATGTGTCTGCTTGGCAGCTTTTCCATATTGCTGCCTGCCACGAGAGTCTCCACTGAGCAAAACATTAACCCACATCATCAGCTTCTCTCAGTGTCATCTGCTGAAGTGCAGGCTTGAAATTATTTGTTAAAGCTTTATTACTTTTCCTCTACTCTCCGAGCTTAACTTGCTTTTCACTTTCTTTTCAACACAGAAGAGTTTATGGGTTCATATTATGGTCATACATTTCGGTTCTTGTCTGGTTATAACCAGAATTTAAGGCTCCCTAAGAATACTGAGCGATGTCTGGAAAAGTTCTTGCCCTCCCAAGATGAAAGAGAACATGATAGCTGGGATACTTTCCTAATACCAAGTTTTGAGTCTTTATGTTTTAGTAGAAAACTCTCTTATTCAGGCAAAACAAATTCTCAGCATATTATTTTACAGATTTATTATTGTAGTTGTTTTTATGTAGGCAGAGATGCACCTCATGTAAGATGCATCTAGCTAATGGAAACTAGAAAATTTAATGAGCTAAATGTCAGGAAGAGGAAATGCTGTAATAAATTTGTCTGCTCATTGACTGAGGATTGTAGAAAAGTCTGGGTTAGGTGTTCAGAAATTATATAATTATATAAACCTGCCATCAGCGTTTATTAAATGTCACGTATGGGGATTTGTACTTCCATGTATGACTAAATCTTTGTGTTAGGTCAATTGCTAATAAAATCGGCCTAAGTGACATCCATAGATATAATTTGTGCAATGGAATTAATTTATTTTACATTTTTAGGAATATTAAACATCACATCTGGAGAATTAGTCTTGCATATATCATTTTAAGAAATAAATGTATTTCTAAAAGTGTATGTGGGTGGAAAACATTGGAAATACAACTTTATTAAGGTTTCCCCCAATAATTCATGACTTTTGACTGAATTCCACTGAAGTAATCAGCGTAATGATGAAATTAAATGTATATGTAACAAACTGATACAATCAAAGCCATTTTATTATTACCCTTATGGTTCTCCCATTTTGCTGGTGGCTTCAACTACATCCCAGATTTCACTTTAAATATCTGAAAAATATTTTTGCTCTGGTTCAGTGGACGTAATTATAAAACCTGTCAGCAGTCACATCATATGGATAGGTACAATATATGTAATGAGTAAGTTGGTTAAGTTTCTAATGTAGGAATTTTGAAAGCTGTCAGATGTAATGTGTGGAGTGAGTTCTCATATTTCAGCGTTGTCACTAGGCAGTCTGTCAGTGGACACGTTGAATAAAGATGACCTGCAAACTGGGGAGACATAAAGCTGCTCCAAATCACACTGGGCGACAGAATTAAGCAGAAATCTGGTCTAAGGTTCAGGGCATGATGAAAATTTTTGGCTTCTTGACAGGTCTGGGGGAAGATTTTTGTTCAGTTTTTTCCCCCGACTCTTCACTCAACTACCTACACAAAATTCTTAATGAGCAGAGCTGAAATGTGAGATCAATACATCACAAAGGGTCTTTGGGGTGGATGTAAGTACAGATAGAGGATGGGACAAACAGCAGACTCGGCTTCCCAGATCCGAACAGGAGCTTCAGTGGAGCAAGGCAGGAGGTGCAGAGGGTGTTACAGACAGGCTGTGCCCCGCTGGAGCGGGGTCTCTGTAAATACTGGGCCATTTCATGAATCACTGGACCCTCAAATTGCATCAAGGAGTGTTTTCCAGCTGAGCTCCATCGAGATAGGACCCTGCAGAACGTCTGGAGTGTAGGACAGACCCTGCAATAGCGATTTTTCTCTGTGGCCACAAAGGAAAAAAAAAACAAAAAACATTTTGGTGGTGCTGGTGACCATGGCCAGGCAAGTGAGTTTTTTAGAGCATGGAGAAAGAGAGGCTGCACCATTGCAGGGTCAATCCAAGCCATGCCAATTCCCAAGAAGGGAAGCCTGAGAAAAGGCTGCAGCTGCTGGGACAGCAGTTTTGTGAGAGGATCAGTGTGGCTGCTTTTCTGTGTTCGTGGGATTTATGGAAGCAGGTAGGGAAGTCAGGCAGACAGGCTTCAAGATGACGAAGAAGAAGGATTTATTTACAAGAAGTTCTTTTTATACACAGGAATAAACAAGTGTCCATTGGTCAAAGACAATCCACCCCCAAAGACCTATTGGTCAAGACTTGTACACCTCTAACACAAAACACAGAGATTAAGAAAGTACAGTTTATCTGTATTCTCCATGAGAGAGAAAGGAAAATTCTAAAACAGTGCAACTACAGATCAGGTGTGGCAGAAGCAGAGGAGAAGGACCATGGTCAGTGAACCCCCATCTCTCATGGCTGTGCCATTGGCTCTTCATTTCAGTTCTGAAGGATTAACTCAGCAAATGAGTTGTGCCTCGTTGCAGCTGGCTGCAGAAAGCAAGCTGAAAGAAGTCGTAATTAGGTGTATTTCATGAATAAATATCGTATCCTAGGAATGCACATAGCCTTCGGGCAAATCACAGGAACAGATTTGTTATGCAAGTCAGCCACCAGAGCTGCTGTGATTACACCTGCTCACCAGTTTCTCTCCAGTCCACACGGGTTTACTCTTGGTAAGAAGGAAATGTAAGAAGGAATGCTCTGCTGGTGCCTTTTCTTCTTCTCTTCTTCACTTGGAGGAGGATGAGGGCACCTGGGAGATGCATCCCTTTAGGACCCCATAATAAATTTCAGGGTGTGAGAGTTTTAGTGTCTGAGAGATCAATTCCACCACAAACCACAGCCACAGGGTCGTGTGCTTTTGGTGGCACCTCACCCATGTCTGAGTGACATCACGCCCCAGTGCCCGAAGTTTTAGGAGTATCTGCCTCAGCTCTTTTGCCAGACCCCATAATAGGTGTAATCTTGTCAAGTGTTTGCAGCCTTGGTGTTTAGTTCATTAACAACAGCTTTTACTCCTCTCTCCATCCATAAATATTGTCCAAATGAAACTTGACTCTTTTCAAGTTATTCGTTTTTAACATTATTAAATATGAGTTTGAAAGTCAGATACTAAAGATTGCATCGTTCACTTTTCTCTAATCCTTGCAAAACATCAGAATCATTGAGCTGCAGATAACGAAGAGGAACACTTGGATAATGTGAAGAAAACTTTGTGAAATTTGGCTGGAAGACGATGTCCAGCGCTGGCTCTGCTTAGGGGATCACTCAGTTTGTCTTGGAATGGTTTTCCTTGGAAAGCTTTAGTCATGTTTTAGGTTAAAGAGCTTTACTGCAGCTCAAGACATCATGGTCAGTTGTGGGTCAGACATCTGTTTAAGCCCTTCAAGTTCTGGCAGGAAGATCAGATATTCTGCTGAGACCTCTTTTCCCTAAATGGGATATTCCAGACACAAGGAAGGAATGATAGGATAGATGCTGAGCTTCTACAAATCACAGAACTTTTACAGGCGCTAATAGGTCACTGAAATTCAGGGTAGCAAAGGAGCTGTGATATGTTTTGTACTCTTAAAAAATCATTTCACTTTCTTCAGTGATTTTGTTTTTCCAGCTAAACATTATGGTCCTTTTACACCTGTATTTTACATGAATATGCAGATACAAAATTAAATATATGTCTTCCATTTTTTGGGTATTAATTTGCTTCCCCAGACACTGACAGTTGGTTCTGCTTTTTTTTATTTTTGGGTTTTTCTTCCTACATAATTTATCAGTTGACTGCCTGACCTCTTCCCTGCTTTGCTCAGTATCCCTTTATCTCTCATTTTTCTCAGTAACCAGTTTGTCTATTGTGTGAAGTGTTTGTTAGAAGCTACCTCATCCCTCCTTTAAACGTGCCTTGGAAATAGCAAAGGTCTTTTTGCTAGAGGGGATATTCTCCTGTGAGGAAAGATAACTCAGACGTTTCAACTGCAGAAAGCTGAAAGGTTGAGAGAGACTTTGCACCACTCTCCTGCTTTCTGTGATCAAATCCCGAGGGGCTTTGGAAGGAAGGAAAACTTCCATGAGGAGGAGGAATTCACTACAAATTTGTATGTAGTGAAATCTGTGGAAATCTGAGCTGCTGTGTATTTTCTCTTGTAAGCACTTTGTTGTTTTAAGGCTGAAAATAAAACGACTTTCATGGTTTTTTGACAGTACAAGAGGGAGACTCTGAAGACAACGAAGTACGTGGAGCTTGTTATTGTGGCAGATAATCGTGAGGTAAGGAACTGAAAAATAAAAAGTTACGGGAAGCGTGAGCAGGAAGGGGGCAGCTCAGTTCAGTTCCCGTGGTGCTGCAAATCAGGTGCTGCAGTCAATAATGTGATGGTTTTCTGAGGTAAATCATCCTCCCTAATTGGGGCTGAGCAAGGGAAGGAATTATTAAGACAGGCCAATACTGATAGTCAGCTGTGACATCTCTTGGAACACTTCGGAAGGAGTTTGACTCTCACATCAGTGGGGTGTCTGTCTGGATGAGAAGAGGCAAATATTCATTCCTGGAGCAAGTGAAGTCCTCTCTGCCGTTCCGTGTGCCCTCGGCGGGGCTGTCGGCGCTGCTGAAGCCGTGCTTTGCCAGCACAGCCCGTGGAGCACGGCTGCTCCATCACTTGATGATGGTTTGCAAAGGGATCTTCAAAGAACCCGGCACTGGCTGTAAAAATGTTCCAGTGAGCTGAATGGCAAAGATCTGAATCTTGGTTTGAATTATTTTCCTGCGGTTTTTTGTTTGTTTTGTTGTTTTTTTTGTCTCCTTGAACACTGCTACTTAGGGAATTGCAATCTCTCTTTGCAAGAGCTGCGAACAGAAGAGAAGAAAGTTTTCCCAAAGCATCAGTCCTGAAAAGACCCCTATGTAACACTGAGAGATTTTAAATTTTTTTCACAAGAACTCAAATCCTCTCCCACAGTCTGTATTTCTTCTGAGGCAGACTGTGGTCCTGTGAATCCAACAGGAGTCTGCTGATAGCTTTTGGCTGCCAAAAATTCTAATTCCAAAAAGTCTAATTCCCAAACCTCCCTGATGTGCTGGCTCTTGGGGGGAAACTCCGTGACATTTGTGCTGCTGCTACATTGATCCTTTACATTCCAAGTTTCAGAGACAAGGCAAAGATGTGGAAAAAATCAAGCAGAGGCTGATAGAAATTGCAAACTACGTTGATAAGGTAAGAGCTTGAGGATTGCTCCCCTTTTCCCAACCTTACTACACTTCCTGAAGGATGCTGGTGTGAAATCTGTTTCTTCTATTAAAGTAAGAAAACCACCGTGCTCAGATCAGCAGCTTTCACAGCCTTGGCCACATCTCTTCACCTTTTCATGGAATAACCCTGCAGCTTTCCTGATCTTCCGCTATTCCAGAGCAAAGCTTCTTTCCAGCCAGGAAAACCGAAGTTAAACCTTTCATTTGCCCCTTGATACTCTAAGCTGTGAGCTCTGCTCTGCTGTGTATGGAATGCAAAGATCTGTTCCTAAGGAAAAACACAATTTAGCCCTAGGATTTTATTCACCAGGGAAGAGGGTGGGGATACTATGGAACATCCTGTAGGAAAAAAGGGGATTTTTTTAACAGAAGTTTGGAGAACACAGTCATTTGCAGCAACAAGGGAAGGTCAAGTTGTAAGGCCAACAAAGGCCTATGAAAACACAGTTAATAAAATGGATAATCCAAGGAAGATGGCAGATTAAAAATAAGGAAGCAGAAGGTAATGGCTGAGTGAGAGAGCTAAGAGAGACGCATGTGCTGGATTTTTTTTGGTCTTGAAATAATTCCTTGACAGTAAACAGTAAAGGCTAAGAGTCCTCTAGAGTGGTTTTTGATCAAATTAGAGTTTATTTTTGTGGGCCTGTATGGCCAGAAAAAATTAGGAGTCTAGTGGTGAAATTATAACTGAGAGAGTCTTAATTTATCTGAGAACTTATCAAGTGATACTTCAAGGGCAATAGCTCAAGGAGAAGCATTCCTGATTAAAAACAAGCTGCTGAAGACACCTCCACCTCATTCATAATTGTCTTGCTGACTTATTGCCGGAGGACAGGTGTTTATATGTTACCTGCTCAAAATTAATTTTGCATATTGTAATATATTTTTTGTTTCATGCTTAATTTATGCTCAGCAAATGCCGGTGTTATGCAAATGACTGTAATGCATAGAAACAAGACAAAGATCTACTGTATGTTTTCCTCAGCCTGTCAGGCAAATCTGGACTTGATCAATCCTTGACTCCTTCCTCACATTAGTCTCGTGTTAGAATTGCTGTCCTGGCTCTGCTGATGTTGCTCTGGCTCCCCTCTTGCAGCACAATGGTGTTTGCTGGTGGGGTAAGAGATAAAATCACCTGGTTTTATCTGATCTGAGCAAGACTTGATGAGCCTGGCTCATTTTCAGCTGTTGTTTTGAATGCCAAGCATAGCGCAGCACAGGTCCTCTCCCTCTGGAATTGGATCTGTGCAATCCAGGGTGGGGATTGCCCCCTGGGAGAGTCTTCTGCCATGGCCAGGAGTTCGTTCAGGACATGGGCAGGGACTTGCAGGGTTTCATCTGGAGGGAAAATGCCAGCCTTGGGTAGGACACGGAGAAGCAGCAAACCCCTGGATCTCTTTGAATGCCTTGTGAGTATTGAGTTGGGTCAGAACTGTTTTCTGGAAACCTTGGAAATATTTTGTCTGAGTCCTATCAGCTGTTTTCCCTGGCAGAAGAGACTGTTTTAACCTCCACAAAAAGGCTGATGGTGCTTCTATTGAAATATTCTAATCCAGTGTCATCTAAAATGATTTTTACAGCCATGTTCTATCTTCTTTTTTCTCCCTAGTTCTACAGGCCGCTAAACATCCGAGTGGCCCTGGTGGGAGTGGAGGTGTGGAATGACATGGATAAGTGCTCTATTTCCCAGGACCCTTTCACCAGCCTGCATGAGTTTCTGGACTGGAGGAAGCTCAAACTCCTACCTCGTAAAGCCCACGACAATGCACAGCTCATAAGGTAGACTTGCCTCTGGATTCGATACCGGCCGGGATTTCGGGCATTTCGGGGATTTCAGGAGAGCTGGACTGAGTCCTTCCCCAGCTGCTGAGCTGTTGGGAGGAACATCTGTGCTCCTGAGGGTTTGTCATTCCCCTGTGCAGATGTCAAACACAGAAACGCTCCGCAGGGCCCTTCAGCAGGTGCTTCAGCCGGGTTTCCTTGCCCAGCCCGGCTGCTCGAAGCCTGTCCTGAGCACAGCTCCCGTGTTCATGAGCAGACAGAGGGCTGGAATAAGCTGCTGCATACTCAGGGTATGAATTTGTGACCAGTTTAAACTGGTCTCAGTCTAAATTGTCACTGACCCCAATGCAGAGCTAACATGAATTTTGTTTCATAGTGAAAAGACCTCGTTATGCTTTAAAATGCTGTCTAAATTAGACAATTCATTTGCATTCATGACATAAAAATTAATTCATAAACATATTTTATCCTGCTGCTTATTCTGGGATTAAAGTAATTGAGTAAAGGTCTCTGTCAATCCAAACCAGTCTGTGATTCTGTGAAAGTAAAAACACTCTTTAAAAAAAAAGGTAAGAGGAACATCTTTTTCTTGAATCAGGTATTATTTTGATCAATTGACTATTCTTCATACTATGCAGATAAACACACCTGATGTCTTAGTAATTAAAGGAATTATTTACTTCTTACATTACCTGGGTAAGAATAAATTGAGCCTTTCCAAACTGTCCCTCATGAGATATTTGATTGCTCTCTACGTGTAATAACACTTTATTTGAAATTATTACATTCTGGGCTGTGGATCATCACAAGTAGCACATAAACCTCCCCCTGCATTACAATAACCCTTCTTTGAGTTAGAGACGTTATTTTTATGTTTGTACTTCAGTCCCCAACTTCAGTCAGCAGAAGAAAAGAAAAGGAAGGGTCCTGTTGCAGCAGTAAGAACAGAGGAGGGTGATCCAGTGGGAGAGATCTGATGGATGTTCCCAAAGCTGGTTCAGTTAAAAAAAAAAAGCCCATCTGGGCTTTTCATTGCTTTAGACCGGCAAATGTGAGGAGCTGAAACGGGATCTTTGTTTGAGATTGGCAGAAATACAAAACTGGAAATCAGGGGCGGTATCTTGGCATTGCTGTGACTCTGTGTCTGTTCTCCCGTCCCCCTCCCGCAGCGGGGTGTACTTCCAGGGGACCACCATTGGCATGGCTCCCATCATGAGCATGTGCACGGCAGAGCAGTCTGGAGGGGTCGTCATGGTAAGTGGGGAGAGCAGAGCTCTCAAACCGGCCCAACTGGGGTGACACCGGATCAGGTTCCGCGCTCCCGCGTTCCGAACCGCGGCGCCAGCCCCGTTTGTGCCGTTTCCCATCTCCGTGTTGTTTATATCCCCGGTCGGATTGCTTGTAAATGATAGTTTCCATAGTGAAAAAAAGCAAAATATTGCATTAAAATATAGCAGGGCCTCTTTGCAAGAAGTTTATACCTCTAATTGTTATTGAACCAGGTGCTGAGGTGCTGTGAAGGAAGAGAACCAGAAGATGTATTTGTCATACACTTGGGTATACTTGTGTTACAGGCAACAGCAGTCTATCCTGAATCTTTTATTATATTGATTTTATTCTGTATTTATAGAGTTTCCTGTGTTGGGCCTTTTTTTTTTCCATTTTTGCAGCAGTGTTTTTATTGCATTGCCAGACAGCGAGAACAAACAATGGCAGCATTTATTCCACCTGAGTCTCTCCCAGGGTATTGCTGGTTGTTGTTAGATGCTAGACGTGATAAACACACAAGTAAACATCTTGTCCAATATCTGGAAATGGTTCTGAAGTATTTTCTTTCTGATTTTTTTTTTTTTCAATTTTAATTTGGAACAGTGTTTTGGGCTAAGATGGAGGGAAGAAGCGTTAAAATAGAATGATAAAATCACTTAATTCAGGGAAAGTTGCCTCAAAATTGCAGAAAAGACAAAGGTTTCAGGCTCTTTGTAGCTGATTTTCTAATTTCTGTCTGTAATAATTATTCCCTGGGTACCTGGGGGAGAGGGACAAGAGGAGAAAGAGAGGGAGAGCTGTAGGAGCATCCCAGTGACTTTGAAAAGGCACACAAGGCACACAGCCCCATTTCACCCATTTGACTCTCAGGCCTGCAGTCGCTGCTTTGACTTTTTCTGCTGTCAGAGATGCTCTTCAGGATGACTTTTTTGTCCTCTTAATTTTTAGCAGCACATTTTAAAACACTCCACGGTGTAATTTACTGCCAAGTCAGTTCTCTTCACTCTGGAAACTGTCATTTCAAAGTGAAATAATTACGAATAGTTCATTGCAGTAACAAGAAAACAAGAATCAGCATTTCTTTGGAGTGTTCTCACAGAGAAGGGGCTGATTTATGTGTCCAGGAGAAACCCAGGGTCTGTGGATGAATCCTGGGCCAGGCTGCAGCTTCTGTCATGAAGGGGAGCACGATGTTACCCAGAGGCTCAGTGAATTTAAGCTTTTGAGGTGCAATTAAACTTAGGGGTTGCGCAGAACAACTAGAAATGTTCTCCAGTTCTATAAGCAGATCCTCAAAAAGGAGCCAAATCCAAAAGAAGCAAATACTCACCCCAAAACCCAAATGTGCAGCTGCCCAAGCATCCCCCGAGTTAACAAAGGCTGATTCAGGGATAGAAAAAACATNATTTTTATATATAAATTATATATATAAATTGTATATATAAATTTTCTATATAAATTTATATTGGTACCTGTACCCTGGCACAGCTGCCCAGGGAAGAATTGGAGTCCCCACTCCTGGTGGAATTTCAAAGCCCTGTGGATGTGGCACCTGGGGACGTGGGGCAGTGGTGGCCTCGGCAGTGCTGGGGAATGGTTGGACTCGATGATCTTAAAGGTCTTGTCCAACCTAAAATATTTTGTAATTCAGTGAAAGAATTAGTAACTCTTGGCCTGGGAAGCTAAGGTGTTCAAGTGGCAAATGAATGTTTGGGCAGCCTCATAATTCAGCCAATTTCTTACCCATCCCATCCCAAACATCCAACACTAAAATCTCACACCCTAAAACCTGTCCTGGAAGAAAAGACGGTGAGAGACTGCAGAAGAAATGACATTTGAATGCAAAATCTGGAGTGATTCTTTTGTTATCTGATTTTCCTGGTTCCTTTTGCAGTTAGTCAGCTCTGCTTTATGATCTAAATTCCTCTGTCATGCCTCCCTGGGAGCCTGCCTGTCTCTTTTCTTTAGGGCTGAGTTCTCTCAGTAGGTGACACCCTGTCTCCCATTAATTTTCAGAGAAACTCAAAGCGGGGAGAGCAGCCATGTGAGTGTGAGGAGCTTTAACAAGACCTTTATCATTTCATTTCCCTGTGAAGTTTCTGTAGTGTCATAGAAAAACCAAAGAGAACTTGACATTAAAGCAAGTCTTTGACGTGATTCAGTCTTCATTCTTCTGTTTCCAAAGGTTGCCCACTGAATTCATGGATTTAAAAGTAAAATATTTCTGAAAGAGGAAAGTGACTTTTTCTATGGGAAGATAGTGAAAAGAGCAAGGGAGAAAGGTTTTAAGCTAATAGAGGAGAGATTTAGATCAGATATCAGGAAGGAATTGTTCCGTGGGAGGGTGGGCAGGCCCTGGCCCAGGGTGCCCAGAGCAGCTGGGGCTGCCCCTGGATCCCTGGCAGTGCCCAAGGCCAGGCTGGACATTGGGCTTGGAGCAGCCTGGGACAGTGGAAGATGGGATGGGACTGGATGATTTTTGAGTTCCCTTCCAATTCAAACCATTGTGGGATTCTGTGTCTCTGTGAACTGAGTGAACATTCACTGAAAGTACCAGGAGCATTTGCCTGTTGGAGCTGTAGGTGACAGCATTTAATTATTAGGATTTGATTTAAATCCCAGTGGAATGAAGCAGAGTTCAGCTGAAAGCAGCTGCATGTTTTGTGCAACAGCTTCTGATGTCTTAACAGTAGATGGCTGCTTATTCAGTGGTTGTGAAACTGTTGGGTAATGACTTTTACTGCTCAAGTTAACTTTAAAAGACCCTGGTGGAATAAATCAAAGTCACATTGCTATTCATTTCTTTAGTCCTTGTGATACTTAAACGGTCTCAGTATCAAATGGAACATGTCACTGTTTGTTTTGATAATCTTCATTTATGCTGTCTTCAAATAACCTCTTCTGCTGAGGCATCACATTCCTTCTTTTAAAAACCCTCTCTAGAAGCTGATAAAATTGCATTCCAAGTGGATCTGAGCAAGTAATGAGAACCGCATGGGCTGGAATAATTGTTTGCCTATTTGAGTCCCAAATTACATTTCACATCATTTATTGCTCTGCTTCTGGAGTGGACTGTGTGAATCTTTGTTTTTTTGTTTTAATTGACAGCTTCAGAGTATTCAGAGAAATATAATCGCTGCTCAGTAAGTAGAGGAGATACTGGAAAAAATTAAGAAAGTCTGAGCTCATTTTGGTGTGTCTGGGGAGCTCAGTGAGGAGTTTCTGTATTGACCAGACATCCCTAATTTCAAGGCATCAGCCAATGAGTCAGTAGGAAATTATATGGAATTATTTCGCTGTTTTCTTAATCTCCAGTCCTGCATTGCTTTCCATTTGAGTGAGAGGTTGGGCTCTTTTCCTGACATCAGGTTCAATTACATTGAATTCTCTAAATATTCCATAAATTACTGTGTTCACAAAGATAAATCTGTCTGTATCTGACCAGTATCTAGATAAGATATCTCATTGTGTAAGTGCTGTGCGGGACAAACTGCACACAAACTGGCTGTCACAAGATTTTTATGTTAAGATTTAAAAATTCAGGAGAAGAAATTTTAAAAGAGACATTTTGTTAAGATTCTTTCGAGTTTATTTCAGTTGCAGAAGGAGCAGTTTCTTGTGTTCAGAATGTCTGTATTCTCTCCTTGATTTTATTTGCTGCTTGAGAAATGATTTGCTAAAACTATTGGCCCAGGCAGATGACAGAAGAAATTCTTAAATCTACCCCAAGTCATTTATTAAGGCCTCCATTAGTGCACAGATAATGTTTTAGACAGTCTTACCTTTCACTTCTTTTTAGTCTGGAGTTTGGCTTAGATGATACTGAAAGAGTTATTTAAAGTGAATATATTCATGCACGCTTCTAGAGCAGGCAGCTGTACATAGTAATTCCATTTACTGACTGATAAATAGTGGATCATGCATTTATATTACATGTTTATGCCTTCAGGGAAAGCTTTCCTACAAGTGTAGGGGATTTTTTTTCCCTCAAGGGAAATGATCGATGTGGAAAGGTCTCTTACTTGTGGTTAAGCCAAAACATCATTCTGGTCAGCAGCCTGTAATCAGATCATGCAGTGAATTTCTCAGAAATGATTGTCCCAAAAATCAGCATTTAAACGAGGTTTAATGTTCAAATTTCAAACTGCCACTTTCAACATTTAGAGTATTCATAGGTTAATAAGAGTCCATGGAAGATTTTGGCTTGCTTTGGCCTTTCATTTTAAAAAGGAGATTTTCTTTTTCATTTTTCTTACAACGTTTGTGAAATCTTGGGCATTCTGGTATTAAAGAAGCAGCCTGGAGCATATTAAATAGACTGAGTGAAATCTCTTGCTGCATTTTTAATTTGCCTCCTGACATGAAGGATCTTCTCCCTTCTCCCTCCTCACACCCATCCTCACCCACAAATGATTTCCCTTTCCAGCACTCCACGTCTGGGTGACCTCTCTTTGCCACTGCTGTGACTCGGGAATTTGGGGGATTTATTAAAGAGTGGAATTTTAAACCCAGTTAAAGAGATGACTCAGGTATTCAAAGCTGCTCAGTGGCCTCAAATGTCCCAGGTGCTGGGGAGACTGGGTGGCCACAGAGGCTGTCCTGAAATTCCCAGCCTGCTCTCGGAATTTGAAACGGAGTTTATTTAACAACAGAGTAACTTCAGCTGCTAAACTTATAAAACATTTCCAAGGACAGGCAACAGCACCTTAGAGGGGGAATGTGTGTCTCGAATTGGGTTTATATGTTGAATTGACTGGTTCTCTTGTGGATATTTTTTTTTTGAAGGATCACTCAGAAAACCCTCTAGGCGCAGCAGTGACGCTGGCTCATGAGCTGGGGCACAATTTTGGAATGAATCACGACACACTGGAGAGGGGCTGTAACTGCAAAGCATCTACTGATAAAGGGGGCTGCATCATGAACCCCTCCACTGGGTAAGTGCAATCTGACACTGGTTTCATTTTGTGCCTCAGGAACACTGCACTGAAAGGAAAAAAAAAAAGGTTTTTCAACACCTGTCAAAACTTCTCAAGCTGAAAAAATTAAACATGTTTTCAGAGCACAGGATGTACCGTGGCACCTTTCTGTTTCCAGGTTAACAATGTGAGAGACAAAAATGCTGTAAGCAAGTGGTTAATTAAAAAAAAAAAAACTATCCACAACCAAACAAACTGCGTTGCCAGTGTTAAATCAGAATTTCACCTTCTCTCATCTTGCCAGCTGAGCATCAGTCACAGTAGAAAATGAGCCAAGACTCAGATGAGTGTGTAGGAAATCCAGTAATGCAGGAAATGCACTCTCAGACTCTCTGCAAACTCTCTCTCATGCAGAGAAGGTTTTTAGTTTTGCAGAAGCTTTCGTTATAAGTGTGGAGAAGTTTTAGCGTGTGAGCAAATGAAATCTGTAAGGTCAGTGGGATTAAAGCTGTTCTGTGTCCAGAGCGGGGAGATCTTCCAAGAAAAGAGATTAGAAATATGGGAAATAAAACCAGTGAACCTGTGGTCACCTCTGTGAGTGCAGGGCCAGGAGCTGGACTCGATGACCCTTGTGGGTCCCTTCCAGCTCAGGATATTCCCAGATTCCCAGTGTTGGAATGAAGGGTGGCTGTGCTGCTGGCAAAGGCACCGTGCCAAGGACCAGCGTGGTTTGTAGACACTGAAATTCCAGGCACCCTGGGCAGTGTGAGCAGTCACTGCTTGCTGGGGTGTATTTTAAATTCCTGTTGAAACTGAAGGATATGAGGAACGAGTTCTCCATGTCCCTGTTCAAACTAGGACTGGTAGGATTAAATTGGAGTGAGATTTGCCAAAGCTCTCTGGTGGCGAGTCATGTGTTGGACTGGACTAACTGCTGCAATTCCACTGCCTGTGACTGGAATCCAGGAGGAACCACTGAGGCAAATATCTGCCAGCAGTGTAGGTACAGTGGATGTGTCCTGGGACAAGGGGATGGTCTGGATGTTCTCTGATGTTCTCTGATGTCTCTTCCAGCTCCAGCGTTCACTCTGTGTGCTTAAAGTTCATCTGTTGCTTAAAATCCTCTTCTGGGAGTTGTGATCAGCTCTCCCTCTGCCTTTTCCGAGACTGCAAGTTTCTGGGAAAGAAGGGGAGCAGTCTGGGAGAGGCCAGGGAGGGTTGGGCAGGGTTGCTCCCTGCTGGTCAGCCCAACAGCAGCCTTGGAATTCCTTCAAAGGCAGAGCTGTCACCCTCCATCAGGGCAGAAATCAGGGCTGTGGCCAAAGGCCAAGCACAGCAAGTTAAGAGACAAACAAAAGAGTTGTGTGAGTGGAGGAGAATGAGATGAGGTTTCTGGGATTTCTGCACTCTGGGAAAGAAAAATAACTTCTAAGCCAATAGGTGGTAATTATCCCCGTGGAATTGCGTCCTGCAGCAGGTCAGGGCTCACATTACGGGGACAAAGTGGTGTTGGAAGAGGGCTCTGAGGTGATTTCTGGTGAGCAGTGGGCAGGCAGGGCTGGGCTCTGAGCTCCTGGAGGAAACATTCCGGCTTCACTGGGCTCGGCTGAGTTACTGGTTCTGCGTCCAGCTGCAGAATCAGTGCAGGCTGCTCTCAGGACAGAAATACCGGGCACTTCTGAGCTCATCTGCTGAGCGGGACATGAAATAGCTCCTTGCTCGTTCTGCCTTCCCCTGGAGAGCTTTGGGTGTATCTGATCCCATCCTCAGTGGTGGGAGCACCACTCCAGGCACTCAGCCTGAGCTGACCTAGGACAGAGCAAGGCTGTGCCCCCCAGGATATGGAATTGGGGATTTCATTCCTCATCCCGTGGAGGTGACTCCGAGCAGCTCAGCCCCACTTTTTGGGTTTCTGGAGCACCCTCCAGGTCAAAGGCTGTGCCCACCTCCAGCATCCCACAGGTTTGGGGAGGGGGACTCATCTCCCCTGGTAATGCCCCCTTTGGATTTTCACCAAACTCTGCATTCAGCCTGAGGAAGAGCCGTGGCCTGCACGGCCCTGAGCAGGTTTTGTTTGCACTGATTGTTGATTTATAAACAGAAACTTTAACTTCGGCTTTATAGCCTTAGGCTTTATCTCGACACCGTGCTGTCAATCTGGCATAAATATTCCTGGAGAACACTTTATGCCTTGAGCCAAGCTGCGTCTCACCCATTTCAAATTAGCACTTTGAATATTTAAGTACCCAGTGTGTTTCACAAATAGCAATATTCCATTGAACACCATCTTTCAAAAGTTTTCCTCTCTGAAAGTGCTTGTCTGTTAAGGGAAGGCCCATGAATGTTCCTTATCTCAAATACACTCTGAAAATAGCCAAAAAATCGTAATAAAGAGCATCCCACATCCATTTAGAGAGACAGCCTGGTCTCAGTGTACTCACTGCACTCGCTCTGAGCTCTTCTAATTGCTCTAATATAGATTTAGTGAGCAGAACAAAAAAACTTTGGGCTAAAGGTAGTGCAAAAAGTCCTTATCTGATGTCTACAAAGAATGGGAAATAGATCTAAATTATAACAGAAAGGCCTCTGTGAATTTAACTTTGGAGTCATTGGTGTGGTCGTGCACAAAAAGGAATGTTTTACGCTCGTTACTTAAAAGGGATTTCATCAATTATTGTAATTTCTTTGAGTTCTTCTGTTTCAGTCTTTGAAGAGGTCTTGGAAATTACATCTTGGTGGAAAAAACCTCCAGGGATCAGGGTGGAATTTCAACTCTGTTGGATCTATCCTTTCTTTAATGAGCTTCCTATAGTTTTTATTCTTAAAAGATACCAGCAAGATGAGCACCAGTTGTGTGTGAGCTATAAATGTCTAAAGACCTAGTAGTCTTTAGCAAAATATATGTTTTTATAACATGAAATCAAGCACAGGACCCCACAAATTTGTGTCAATTCAGGACTTTTAGAGATTCAAATATCTGCTATGAAAATCACATCGGTACTTCTGTAGAAATGGGTGTGGTTCCTATAAAAATCCTGTCAATAAGGACTATTCAATACTAAAATTAATATTTAGTACTAAGGAATATTAATATTTAAATATACTTAATATTGATACTAATCATATCAATAAGGAATATTTAATACACATTGTCTTCTTTTTTATGCATCTGTTGTAATGGTATTCCTGTAGTTTTTTTTAATTGTTTTGTACATAGACTGTTCCAAGTGAAAAAGAGGGAATGTTAGAGAGATTTGTGGATCTTTTTACTGAGCTCTCATTATCTGGAAAGGAAAGGAACTAGGCTGAGCCAGTGAGGCCATTGCAGTATTCCACTTGTTTTCCAAATATCTCCCCAAAGTGCCCACTCTTAGGCGTGGAAAATATTCCCCCTGCCAGGTAGATAAATACCAGAGACAAAGGTAGATAAATACCAGAGACCAAGGTAGATAAATACCAAAACCAAGGTATATAAATACCAGAGACCAAGGCATTGCTCTGGATTTACACCCTTGCAAGTGTAAGCAGAATTTAGCCCTGCAGAGCAAATGCTGCCAATTAGCAGCGCTTGTTTATTTCCTAATTTTGGAAATGCACTTTTTATTCGGCCTTCTTCATCAGAACTGAGCACAGCGACCTCCATGGGTGTTGAAGGCAGGGGAGCTCCCACTAAGTAGTTGAAATACGGAGTTCAGATATGTTTAAAACATTTTGTGAGCCTTAAGGGAAGCAAAATTTTGATAGTTGGTGTTCTCCCCTCCTGTAAACCCAAGGGTTGAGCTCCCCTCGCCCACTTGCCTGTGTCCTGGAGTGCTGTGCTCTTCTCGTTCACATGCAGGTGAGCTGGTCTCTGGGCAAGTGAACACTGGAAATCTGTTCTTCCTTCCCTCTCACAGGGAGTTTCCTTGGTGCCTTTCCATTTTCTCCTTCCTCCGTGCAGTCAGCGGGAGCAGGAATCCTCTCAGGACAGGCAGTTTGACCAAGCCCATTTGTAGTTGCAGTGTTTTAGGATTTTCCTTTCTCTCTCATGGAGAATACAGATAAACTGTACTTTCTTACTCTCTGTGTTTTGTGTTAGAGGTGTACAAGCCATAACCAATAGGTCTTTGGGGGTGGATTGTCTTTGGCCAATAGACACTTGTTTATTACTGTGTATAAAAAGAACTTCTTGTAAATAAAACCTTCTTCTTCGCCATCTTGAAGCCTGTCTGCCTGACCTCTCTACCTGCTTCCACAAATCCCACCAACAACAGAAAAGCAAACCATAACCATTCAGATGCTGACCCCACAATTGTCTTTTTCCCTTTGGGAAGTCAGTCCTTGCAATAACAAAATCCTCGCTCATTGCTCCCTGGCAGAAGCATTTTGCTCTTCCCAGGATCATTTCTTGTTGCTGGACCAATGGAAATGGCTCCCAGGATGGAGCCACTTGCTCCATCTGTCTTTGCCTTCCCAAAGACACAATCTGATGGAAAAGAGGGTGATGGAGGAAGTGCTGCTTTGTGGTGTCCCCTCCAGTCCCCTTTGCACCTAGAGATGGGAATGATGGGATTTTTCCCGGGTCTGTCCTGCTGCCCACACCCCATTGCTCTCTCTGTACATTTATTGAGATTTACTGATTTATTGAGGTTTACATTTACTGATCTGGAAGGTTCTCCTCAAAGACCATGATGGAGGAAAGATTAAATAAATGCAAAATAGTTTAAAATATCCACGACAATAAAGATAGTCAATGGGCTGTTGTTTTTAGACATGAAACAAATGGTAGATAACCAAAAAGTGGAAAATCTCATGTGTGAGAGAGCATGGCTATTGATATTTTCTTAACAACCTTCTGAAGGAAGGAATATCTCTTGGGAAACTTTCATTTTCATCTAGGCCCCTGGAAGACTTGTTTTTCCTCTTTTCCAGGAGTTCCAGGCATATTCTGATTTACACTCCATCCTGACACACAGGAAGGTCTGGACCAGGCTCAGGAATGGGGAAGCAGCTCCTTTAGGATCCTGTCATGTTCCCTCAGTGTGATGTTCCTTTTGAAAAGTCAAAAATGCATTGAACCCCTCTGCCTGCCTTTGTTTCCCCCCTATTCTAATCTTGGGTCTTGTGTTCCCATTTCCAATTTTCACAGCTAGAATTTAAAGACACTCCGTGTTTCTCGCTCAGTCAGATTTTAAATTGAATTTACTCAGATAAATATGACTGTGTTACAGAGAGGTGGAACTTGGGCTGTGACTCTGCTGGTGGAAATTCCTATGTTTTGTCTGGTGATGATCATGAGTGAAAAATAGAGGAGACGTGAGATCAATTTAACCTCTCAGCTACAGATTATTATTTTAGAGGATTTTTATGGAACTGTGCCTCACGGGAAAAAAAGAACAGCTAATTTTGAGTAATTGCATTTCAGTACATGATTTCACTTTAATTATGGAGTTTTTGGAGGCAGGGTCTGGGGAAGGAGACCAATTAGGAGCACAGAGTAGAATTCATATGTAGAAAAATACAGGTTCATTTACTGTTGTAATTTGGAGAAGACATTTTTCTAACCAATCCAAAAAACCCCATGCTGTTTTCAGTAGGTTTTTAAGTAAAATTAAAACCTTTATGTTAGAATTAAAGCAGGCAGCCAATGGGAAGCTGCCTATTTGTGAATGAGAGTGAGAGCAAAGGTGATCTGTTAAAACTCAGCTGAGTTTCAGTCCCAAATTAGACTAATTGACTCTGTCTAAGCACTGCTGAGGAGAAATGGGGGAAAATTAACCATGGGAAGGACCATCAGGTGGGCTTCTTCCAGGTACCACTGAAAAAGAGCATTGGGACTGGCTGGATTTTAATTCCCTCCCAGAGCAATCAAATATTCTGCACTGAACACTGAGTACATCAGTAGTAATTAAGGAAAAATAAAATATTGAAGTGGAAACAGAGTGGTTTTTTCCTGAGCAATAGTCCCAGATGTCTGTGAGGAGCTCAGAGTGACACCAAGCAAGACCAGGAGCTGCACAGGAGATACAGCAAATGTGAACATCCCTGTTTGCCTCCCTGGGGATGAGCTGGTCCGTGGATCCATTGTAGAAGTGATCCAGGCACCCGAGGATGAGCTTAGGGAGCATTTGTTCTTCCCAAGGTATCCTTGGAAGGCAGCTCTGCTGCCGGTGAGGAACAGTTCATTTGATGCTCTGCCTTCATGTGCTAAGTTCAGTGGCCAAGGAGAGGTGCATCACACTTTATGTTGTTTATTTATAAATAAACACCCATTTCTGCTGGCCAAGAAAAGCTGGTTTTATTGGCTCCCCTCTGTTGACAGCCTCTGTGGTAGCAAATATATTATCAGAGACATCTAAAATAGCTATTTATTTGCTTTCTCCTCCTGCCCTCATTCCCATTTCGTGCTTGTTCCGTACTCTTGAAGGTCGTGCTGATTTTCCTGGTGTAAAGGCTCTGATTCAATCTCTGCCGTGCTCAGACTTCGAAGATTTCTCTGGAGCTGGTGCTCAGTGCGAGGGCAGGGTTGGCAGCAGCTTTGGCACTCACATGCAGCTGTCATTTCGGGAGTCCAGCATCAGAGCCCTCCCTCCTCCCCACACTTCTGGGTCCAAGGATGCGTCTGGAAATTCTCCCCAGAGCCACTGAGATGTGGCAACTTGGATTTGTAAATATTCCTTAATTAAGTGTTAGATCCCAGGCATGTGAATTGTATCTTTCTATAGGGTCTCTCTCCAAAACCATCTGACATTTCTGGTGGAAATACGGGTTTGGGCAGAGAAATTTGCCTGTGGACCCAAACCCCAGCCTGGTTTGCTTCCACCTCTGGTGACCTGGAATTGCATTTTGTGGGGCTACGTGAGAGCCCCGATGATGGGAGCCATCCAAATGGAAAGCCAGGCTTGTGGAGGCAGAAGGATGTGTTTTAGGGGGGATTCCTTAGGGATCTGGCTGTCCACGAGTGCAGTTTTCCTGGTGGAACAGCAGGGTTGGGTCCGGCTGAGGGGCTCCAGCAGCTCCGTCATTCCTTCCCCAGGGCAGTGTCTGGGGGAGCAGCACAGCACTGAAGTGTCCCAGAGCTGCTGTCCCTGGATGGTGCTGAAGGTCTGAGCTTCCCCCTTGGATCCCCCATTCCCATAAATGAGATTTAGGGCTGCACATCCAGAGCAGCCCAGTGGCAGCAGCGCTGATTTCACACTGCACCAGTGAATATTTGCACCTCCAACAGGAGGCTCAGGGCTCCTGGAGAGCTGCTTGTGTCCATGGGTTTGCTCCTCAAAGGTTTTTCTGAGGAGCCTTCTTATTTTGTCATCTGCTTTTGTTTGGTTTTTGAGCTGCCACGCAAAGAAATATTTATTTAACTACATTATAAACGCGGAGTTAAATAAATAAAGCATGGTGAAAATCTCCTAAGCACAAGTTGGGAAAGTACTAATCACTTGTGTCATTTGTTGTATAAAGTATTAGTTTCAATCGCTTTTCTCCTTTTTGAAAAACGATCTCGAGGAAGCAGAACATAAGGTCATCCTCATTTTGGTGATTCAAAGGCTGAATGGGAGTCTCCAGATGTGAAAATATACACCCTCCAGAGATTTCCAGCACACTGCTCCAGGAGACAGCCAGGTATGCCATGAAAACAGCACCAACTTGAAGGGAAAAACATTTTTTCCAACACCTCACCAGATTTTTTTAAAAGATAAACTTTTAAAAAAAGCTTTAAAAAAGGCTAAAGGTCAGGGAGAAATGGGAAAGAAATCAGAAACAAAGTGTGGGAAAGGACACTTCGGTTTACTGAGTGGTTCTCTCTTTTTTTCTTGCGGACATCTCGCAGTATCTTGTAGCTCAGAGCTGTTAAATGTTAGATAATCAAACCATTAGTAGTTAGCACAGCGTTTCCTGACCCCTCTCAGTCAGTTTGCAGCTGTTCAGACCTCACTTTGCATTTTTCAGTCTGGCAGCTTAGAGACATTAAACTCTGGAGTCAGCAGAACTATCTGGAATTACCTCTGTTACAATTTGAGGAAAATGAAATTATCTTTCAGATGTAAACAGTTTCTAATTAAACTCTGAAGCTGTTTATGTTTCCAAACCAGCCTGAGCTGAGCTCGGCACAAAGACAGACTTCTTTGTTGTCTTTTTCTTTTTTTAATAAAGTTGATATACTGATGTAATAAATTACTTGTGACAGAGCTAGGTCTGTTGTGCCAGCAGTGCAACTGCTTTTTTTTTAAAAAAAACCTTAAACAACATATCCCTCTGCCCCAGTAATTTAGCACATTGCATTCTGGTCCTTCCTTTAGTAGGAAACAGCCATGAGATTACAGAATAGATTTATGTCAGTCTTTCCCTTCACCCTGAGTAGCCCCACGTCTGCAGTGCATTTAGCCTTCTTTTTTGTTAATAATTTCCATGCCTTGCAGATATATTTAATTTCAGTGATAAATAAGATCTGCATTGAAGAATTAGTAGCATTGGTGGAAATGCATTTAATTTTTCCCAGTCCTTTGCAGGAGTGGGTCGCTGTTAACAATTAGCACAGAGAGCTATGGGGCAAAAAAAAAAAAAAAA
>VZTX01005599.1:38256-75037 GCA_013400915.1 Pardalotus punctatus
AAAAAAAAAAAAAAAAAAAAAGATAATTGCTTTTTATTTAGTTTAGTCTTTCCCATTTCAGTAGATGTGCTGTTAGAAGTGAAAATATTTGGCTTTCCTGATATGTTCTCAAGGAGAACTTGCACAGATTGACAGCAAGACTGTGCTGTAAGTGAAGCTGACAAGGAGAGAGGTGACTTCTCAAATGAAAACACATTTTACTTCTGGTGTGATTATTTATAGCAGATACTTAAGGACAAGTAGTGGTTTCTGCCGTGAGATGTATCCACTTTCCTGGCCTGGATGCTGGGATGAGGGAGCTCAGCTGCCTTTTGTCTTGTTGCTGTAATATCCATAGGAAATATAGCTCTGAGAGGGACATTTTTCTCCTGCAGTGCTGCTTTTGCCATGACCCATGAGAACAAATCATGTAAGGACATTTCCCTTTATCTTGGCTTTGTGTTTCATAAAAAAAAAACAAAACCAAACAAAAAACAACAAACCCAAACTTTTCAACCTGCAGGGATAAATCTGTAGCGCAGCGCATGGAAAATTAAGCACACAGTTTTAATTGGTGTTAATGAATTCCAAATTCCTGGCTTAAAAATGGAAACACAGCTAAAAGGGCAAATCCTTAAGGTCATGTGAATTCTCCTTTCTGAACATGTGTTGTATGCCCAGGAGCGCTTGAAGGAATTGCTGTGGACTTGGAAGGCTGAATCCGTGTAATTAAATGATGCCCACAGCTCCATTTGCCACAGTTGTCAAAGGAATCACAGAGCCTTTTGTGCCTGCCATAGATGTGCAAAATGTTGCAAATTCGCAGAGGGAAGATGTCCATTAGCCCCCAAAAATTCCTCCCTGCAAAGTCGTTCTTGATCCTTTCTGGTGTCAAAGCCTGGCACAAAGAGCTGGGCACGTTTCCTGTGCAGTTCTGGTGGCAGCAATGCAGGGAGGCTCCGTTTCAGCCTTTGCAAATGAATGACAGAGCCCCAGCGATGAATTCAGGTAAAAAAAACACCTAATTTAGTGTCAAGGCACTGAAAATGAAGAGGTGAAGTAACTTTGGTGTCCTAGAGAGCTTTTCTGTCTGCCCCTTAGCGCATGGAAATTGCGTCCATCTCCATCCCTGATGCTCTCCGGGCAGCCAGCATCCACCAGGTGAGAAATCTGGGAGCAAAACTCCCTGCGAGCAAAACTCCCATGGACTTCAAAAAGGCCAGGATTTCATCAGGATCTGTATGGGGTTATTTTTTAGATTCATCAGAAGCCTTTCATTCCTATGAGTGAAAGTTTTAATTTGCTCGTTAAGGATCCCTAAGTGTTAGATCATGGCTGGATCCATTCTGTTCCCGTGGCTTGAAATAATGAAATATAAATACAATGTGGTTGCTAATTTTTCTTTGTTCCAGCTCCGTGAAAAAGAAAGGGGAAGGCAGAAAAAGTGATTCCTTGTAATTATATATTTAGGATTTTTTTCAGAACTCCACTTCCATTCATCTAAGGTGATACGGGATAAAGAGCTTTCTTCTAATAACAGAAGAAGGGAAGGTGGGAATGCTGGGGAAATTTTGACTGATTTCTGGCACTGCTTTTCCTCGCTTATCTTTCCTTTGGTTCTTCCCAAAGAAGAAAAACTTGAGCCCCACTGCGCAAGTCAGATCCTCCTGTCCTGGAGTCCTGATTTATTAAGAGCCTGGGTATTACAGATGTTAAGTGAAATCAATATCAGCCTGTCCCCCAGGTATTTATTATTTCCAGCTTTTTGCAGGGCTCATATTCTTTCCTCCAGCACCCACATCTCACCAAGTGGCATCTCCGTGCACTTCATTGTCTGCTCCTGCTCTTCCCAGTGGAGCAGCTTCTCCATGTGCTCCATCCCGAGGGCTGATCCCTGGCACTGGTCTGGACCTCCAGGATTCTTGTGGATCCCTTCCAACACAGGATTTTCTGTGAAATCCCTTCTCCCTGACTGGGGTTTCTCCTGATAGGGTTCAGCCCTGCTCAACCTGGTGTCATTTGATCTGCTCACCTGGTGTCCAGGCTCATCCTCACCTCAATCCATCTCCTGAGCCCAGGTTACCCCCTTTATGGCAGGTCTTTCAATCAAGCTGATTCCCAAAGTCAGATTTTCTTTTTTCCTTCCTATCTGCTCCTGGCCCATTTAAAAAAAATCAATTCCGAGGTTTTTCAAGGGAGAAAATCAGAATGTAACTGCCTGGAACAAAAGCAGATTGTAAAATCAGGTTGGGAACTAACCAAAGCACCTTTTCCCTAATCAGAAATCAGCAGGAAGCTGATCTTCAGCAATGGGCTGGACCATTTGTCTTTATTTGCTCATCACATGCTGAGGATGTTGTGTTTTGTGTGACAAATTGAAAATCAGGGCATTCTGGTTGTGCTCCTTATCCACATTTTCCTTCACTGCCGGGAGCTGCTGGCAGGCTCAGGGTGTCTGCATCCCGCTTTTCCTGAGCCTGGGACCAGACCTGCCCTGGCCTTTTCATCCCTCCCTCTGCTCTGCCTCGCTTTTCGACTTTTCCTGTAGTCAGCATTGGATTAGCCTCAAATTCTAAGCAGTAGATTGTGAAACCTGAACTCTCAGCAATCCAGCAAATTTTTATTTATGAGGTAGTGGTCTAAAAGGAAACAGAGCAAAAGATGAGCCAGAGGCAAATTCAAACTGATTATAGCTCCTTTCGTTGGCTGTCTGGTTTCCAGCAGGAAGAACAGTTGTCTGAGTTCAATTCCCATGGAGCTTTTGCAATGCAGATAACTCCAGCACAGAGTCAGGATCCTGTCAGGGGTGATAAATTGGTTCAGTATTGCTTCACCCCCAGAACACAAAGGAAAGTCACAACAGGCCTCTCCTCCAAGAAAAAACTTCTCTGACCATCCATTTGTCAAAGGGAAAGTAACTGCTAATAATGTTTTATTTGGCAGTTTTGTGACTGCCACGACAGTCTATACTGTATAAAGCCATTAAGTGTTGTTCCCTTGCAGAATGGATTTTTGGGAGCCATCCAGGCATTCGTTCTGTCGCTGCTTTCTGCCCTGAAGTCCCACATCCAGCGTTATAAATCTGCCTTTTTGAATATTCCAGGTAGTTAAAATTTCACCTTCCGTGTAATGGGAGAGGTCAAGGCTCAGCTGGGGCTGTATCAATCCAGTCTGGGCACCTGAAGGGAGATTGCTGGAATTCATTCTGGGAATCTGCACTATCCCTGGGGAAAAATTAAAACAAACTTAAGGCGTTTGTGTTCAAAGTTTAAAGATTGACTTGGAAAAGCTTTCTTTCCAATAACCCTGGAAATTCCACCGTAGCACAACAAGCCGTCCAAGTAGACATCAATTAAATTAACCAGCAGTGTGATACGTTCCCAGTTATTTATTGGAAGGGTGAGAAGCCACCGTGTCGAGAACGTGACAAAAGCTGTAGGAGAAATCTGGGCTTGTTTTGAAGTCACTGACCATGAACTCAGAGCTTTGATGTCATCTCTAACTGCGTGGCCCAATTCTGTGCCCCACTTTATTGATGCTCTAGGGATCCAAACTCTAAAAGAGGAGCAAGGGAGTGAAAAATAGGCTGGAAAAAGAAGTGCGGGTTGTCAGACATGTACTGCCTTTTGAAGAAAACTTCCCATTTCAATACTTTGTATGTACATAAAGCCACTCTGCATTTTTAGCTAAATCTTTCCAAATCATCACAAAAAGATGTGCCCCATCAGCTCTGGAACTGATGTTTTGGGCAAAGCTCTGTCATGTGCTGCTTCCAAAAGCCCAAAGGCTCTTCCAGTTTCTCCCCTCCTCCTGATTTTCCCAGTTTGCTGTTTACAAATGTTTTGTGTGTGAAACAATCTCCAATCTCCCCCTTTATTGTGCTGGTGAGGTCAAAAACTGCATTTGTGCCTTTTTCCCTCAAAAGTACTTAGAAATTAAGACATTGTTTAAATAATGGATTAAAAAGTCCTCCCATATTATGGCACTTGTCTAATTAATAGATTAAAAAGTCCTTCCATATTATGCCACTTGTCTAATTTTAAACAATTGCTACTAAAACGTGAGGTGTAGGAAATAACGTGTAGTGACAGAACTTGATACATGAAGAGATCTGTAGTATTTGAACACCTATTTCAATATCAAAGAAAACTGGATTTTGTCTTCTGCTTGACACCTAATTCTATGAAGTTCTTTATGCTTACTAATTCATTAACATACTTGCTGTACAGAAGAGCTGGAGTGTCAAAAAATGTCATCTAATAGCAAATTCACTTTTATTCTGGTAGGCTCATCTCTCTCAGGAGCCCAGAAAAAGTTGTTTTCAAAAGCTGGAGAGCAGTAATAATGTCTAGAAGGTTAAAACCAAGGGGGATGCTTTTGAGTGTGAGAGAATTACGTCAATTAGATCAGGAGTTAGAGGAGGCTGGAAAATTGTCACAGTTCCTTGAAATCAACACCTCCCTGTGTCTAGAAACATTCACATTGCTTGAGTTTCTGCCTTCTAGAGGTTTATTCTTGGGTTAATCTCTCTGCTGCTGCCATTTTTCCCATGGAAAAAACAACCCCATCTCTATTCCTTAATTTAACCCCTCCTTCCTATTTTTGTGTTCATATGTCAGACTGGGATATGCAACAGAAAACTCACATATTTCTGTGTCAGACATTCTGTAGAGTCTGAACAAGAGGGAGGTCAAACTCACATCTCCATCCTCCAGTAAAAGGTTCTGCTTTGCTCTTCTCCTTTCCAGCTGCGAGCCAAAAATCAGGAGTTTTGGAGATTCGGGAGAATAAGTATTCATATTTTTGAATCTCAAAAATACTAATCCAGGCACAGCCACTGTGATGGTCAGTTCAGACAAGGTGTTGTCATGGAAGGCACTGGAAATTCAGGTGTTGGAATGGGGAAACTGGCTCAGCACCCTCTGCTCTTTGAGCACCTTCATGCTCCTAAAAAGCATAGCTGATGCCTGTTCCAGACATGGCCCCTCAGGTTTGGGTTTTCAAGAATTCTGGGCAAAGTTCAGTCCCAGTTTTCTGCACCTTTGGAAATTAGCTAGCCAAGAGTTGTTTCCTCAAGTATGCTCAAAAAAAAAAAAAGTCCCTTTTAAAATTAATATAATCTCCAATTATCATATTACCTCAGGGAGGGAGGTCTGGTGGTACTTAATAGACCTCTTTGGGGCCTTTGTGCATTTTAATTGAGTGAATAATTGTAAAACACTTCAGGGGCTTTTGGTAAAAGGCTCTGTATAAACATTGCCATAATGCTGAATAATCAGGTTGTGATGTGAACTGGAAGAAATGAACCCTATAAATAGATATGTATATACATATAGTGTGTGTGCATGTACACACCAACATTTGGGACAGAAAACGGCAGTTATTTTAGAAAAATTTTGTGGTTTTTGAATAAGGAAAAAAAAAAGCGAGATTGGATAGTGATAATTGTAATAATAAAAATGTTTTGAAGGTGTGGTGAACCTGCAGTTTATCCTCCTGTGCAATGGATAGAGAATTCCCAGAATCATGGATGGCGTTGCCACTCCAGTGATGGCTCTGGAGGAGCAGCCAAATCTTGTGTTTTATGGTGGGGCAGCTCGGAGGAGGTGAATCCGAGATCCTGCGATGCAGACAGACGTGACTGGGAGGAACCAAGGGGGTTCCATTTCAGATGGTTGTCCTGAGGTGCTGCTGCAGTGCAGCTGCAGGGCTTTGGATCTCCTGCAGCTCCAGGCAGTCCCAGCTGGAGAATGGGAAGGACAGGAACGGGAAGGTCCCGGCAGCCCCAGCAGTGGCCCCAGTGAAAAATGTGCAGCTGCTCTGCTGCGCCCTTGCCCGGATCAGCAGCTCCTGCATTTCTCCTGAGCACTTGGGCTGCCTCACCTCCTCAGCCTGCAGTTTTCTGTGCTCTCTTGTCTCTTTTTGTGCTCTCTTGTCATTCAGCCCCTTAGGAAGGGGAATTCCTCTGAAACGGAGGTGACGGAGATGAGCTTTTATATTTCATGGGGGAAAAAAAAAAAGAAAGAAAAGAAGCCTGTGCTGGGCAAGGAGGTGCCGGTACAAAGAATCCTCTCTTCTTAAATGGGACTTGACAGAGTGCTGATGCCACTTCACTTAGTTAATGGAAGGAGCCATCTAATACAGGCTGAACGCAGAAGTGCCTAAAGGAACCTGGCGTTTGGAGGGCCGGAGTGCTTGAAATATAAACGAATGGGACAAGCCTGGGCTCTGTTTCCCAAGGAATCGATTACCAGGGATCCTCTTACAACTGTGAAGGTCTTTTTTGCAGGAGCAGGCAAAGCTATTTTTGTTGGAAAGTGGGATATTTGTTGCTGGGGATTAAACACATCTTTTAAGCACCAATGAGGCACCGAGGAATGCCATGGATTCAAGAGGAGTAGAAAGACTGAAATTATTTTCCTTGCTGTAAAGCCACTGAAGAGACTGATGGTAGTGCTGGGAACAATTTGAGTTCTGTAGGGCTGTACCCACAGCCAGAAGAGTTTGACAAAATGATCCATTGGGCATTAAATCTACAGATCCAGACAGTGTAAAAAATGTATGGGACACAGCATTTTAGAATAAGAGGTTGGACTAAAGTTTCCTTTCTCTTACCAAGTGTAGAAAAAAATAAGAATCTGTAACAGAAAATGTCTTGAGTGAAGATTAATGGAGTATAAAGATTGCTAATGAATTCTTTACCTCTGGAAGGTTCTCCCATGGTGTTTATGAGCTGGTTTTCCAATAGAATGAGAGTCTGAGCTACCACAGGAAGCACAAACATCCCTGTTCAGATATTACTGAAATCTTGGAGACAGGTCAAGGAGGATGAGTTTCTTTCACATCACCATTCCTTTGTCGTTTTTCACAAGCTCCAGAGCCACTCAAACATTGGTTTAAGTGCTCCTGACATCTGATATCTGTGACTTCCCATCTGCCAGGGATTTCATCCTTCTGATGAAACAGCTTTAAAATTGCAAAGACAGACAAAATATAGCCTAAAATCACAACAATCAAGTGCTGTGGCTGTTACATGGATCTTCATTAGTCAAAAAAACGAAGACTGGTTGTGTACCAGAGTATCGTATTTAAGACCAACCAAGTTTCCAATGAAATACCAATTGGCACCAATTGATGTGGGATCTTCTCTTGCATGGTGAGGTTACCCTGAAGTTTCTCTGTTTGCACCAGCTGGGTGTGTTTCTGGGTTTTTATTGCTTTATTTGGGGCCTGCTTGGTAAAGAAGAAGTATTTTCAGGAAATGTCATCGTGTGCCATGTGCTGCACTGATGTCAGCTGAGGAAATCAGCGTCAGGAGCAGGAAAAGCCAGGAGATGAATGGATCCCTGAGTTCAAAATAGGAAACAGCTTGAAGTTCCTCTGGGGGGAAACACGAGCCTCATTCATTAGCAATGACACAGCTTCACCTCTGGCAGACAGAGGGTTCTGATGGACAGACACACCTCACATCCATGCAAATGATCCTGAGCATCCAGGGATGCAAAGGAACAGCCCTGAAGCATTGCCAGTTTTGGCAGGTGAGCTGTTCCCATGGTCTGTGTGTGGCTCAGAGGTGTCACACGGAAATCTGCATTAATTGTGCTCCCGAATGGATTTCATTCCCTGCTAGGTGTGCGTGTCTCCTTGTCTCACCCCGGGGGATATCAAAGCAAACCTGTGCCACTGCACAGCAGGATCTTGCCTGGATGATGCAGAATTCATTAATTCACACTTTGATACGAGGGCCGTGTCTGATCGAGCCCTCACCAGGATTTATCAGTCAGATGTGTCTGGATTTCTTGGTTTATTCCCACTGTTCAACAGGAATGTGCATCCATCTATTTGTTCACGGTCACATACACAGAATTTTGTGAGGTTTCTTTCAAATCTCTCTGAGGGTAGGACAGAAGTTGGTGGTGTCCTGTTGAGAACATCTCCAATTGCTCAATATAAAATGGTCAGTAGTTTTCCAAGTGCCTTTATTTTCTGTTCCATTACTCCGAGTACCTTCCCTGTCCTCCCTTGGGGCCCAGCTAACAGCCTGGCTCCTACCTCCTGCTATTCTGAAATTTCTTTATTTATCTTAGCCTCTGTCATTTTGCTGAAACATTGATATTTTCCAGCAATCAGCTTATTACATGGAGATGCCTATTAGCTTTCTGAAGTCATATGTCAGTGAAACTCAAAACTGTTTAGCTTAACTTGACAAGCCCTATAGTGATACAGGAAAATTATTTTCTTCTTCAGACTCATGTTTATGTTCTTTTCCAATGAGCTGGCTGTTTTATTGCAAAAGAAACTGTAAAAGAGGTAATTTTAACTAGGCACAAAATATATTCTGTTCCGTAATGTATCCATAACCTTCTAGAAGATCCTAATTAACTTCCTTATGTCAGCATAGGAAGCTCCATTGCATTTGTAGTTGCCGAACATTTCTTCCTTTTTAATAGAAATTATCCCTTTCTGAGACCTACAGGCATCATCATTCCCAAAAGAAGCTTTTCATTGCAGGGTGTCAGAAACACCAGGAGATTAATGGAAGTCTGGAGTTCAGCAGTGCTGAATTTCTGTCTGTTATGGTTCTTGTGTGTAAAGATAATGATCCTAGTAACACGTGGGTGATACAAGGCACTCAGTGAGTGAAGGGAAATTACCAGGTTGGCTCCTGAGCTGCTGAGATGCTGAGTTACTGCTGGACCAGGGAGTGACAAAGGGACCGAGTCTGAAGGGAGAAGCTGTTTCACAATGTGTTTGTGACACAGATTTAACAGAACCATGTGGACATTGGATATTAGGGAAAATCCTTCCCTGGGAGGGTGGGCAGCCCTGGCCCAGGGTGCCCAGAGCAGCTGTGGCTGCTCCTGGATCCCTGGAAGTGCCCCAGGCCAGGCTGGACAGGGCTTGGAGCAGCCTGGGATGGTGGAAGGTGTCCCTGGAGGTGGGATGAAATGGTCTTCAAGTCTTTTTCCAGCCCAGACCATTCCGTGACTCTGATCCCACGACAGCTCGGTGCAGAGCAGGCACAGCAGCCTGGGAACACCACAGCCCTGTGTTCAGGTGTCCCTCGGTCTCCCATCCGTGAGACAAACTGCAAACACTCGTTAGCGGAAATGGAATTAAGTTCTCTGAGAGAAAAGCGCCGATTATCTGGCGATATTTGTGCTGCACGGGATGGTTTTGCTCGCAGTGCCTGGGTGTTTTGCAGAGGGAATGGGAGCTGTTGTGTGCCTGCCCAGCAGGGCCGAATCCTGCACTCAGCTCTGGGAATTCAGAACAGAGGTATTTTCAGCACAGTGTCCTTACAGTCGTGCTGATTTAAAATAAAAACTGTCTTTGCTTTAATCATGCAGTTCCCAAGCTCAGCTTTGATGAATTGCAGAAGCAGGCTCATATAAGTAACAGTGGGTTTTTTTCTTTTATTCTTCTTTTTTTTTTTCCTGAAAAGAGCAGGTAGTTTGCCGTTCTGCAGAGCAAGATGAATGAATTTGCCATTTGAGGCTGAATTTCCCAAGAAGGATTAGGACATTTTGCAGTCCTGCAAATTCAGGATACCACTTGCAAACACAGCATTTCTTTAGGTTTACAATCATAATTTGCATTATAACTCCATATGCAAAAGGGGGAGAAGGAATTCCAAATGTGAACACTTCAAATCCTTTAGAGCAGCTACAAATTGAAGAGAAAAAGATGGAAATTCCCTTACTCACAGTCAGAAATGATCATTGATGGGTTTGGCTCAATTTCACAGTGAATTGCTGCATCTCAATTCTGTGAGATAAAAAGTGGACACAATCTTCTGGTTGAGGCACAGGTGTGCTAAAATGTCACCAGTGGGACAGGAGAGAGATGTTTTTATCTCCCATAACAACCTTCCTTTTTGTCTCCATATGTTTTTCTTCCAGCTATCCATTCCCCATGGTCTTCAGTAGCTGCAGTAGAAAGGACCTGGAAAACAGCCTGGAGAAAGGAGTGGGAATGTGCCTCTTTAACCTGCCCGAAGTCAAGGAGTCCTTTGGTGGCCAGAAGTGCGGGAATGGCTACGTGGAGGATGGGGAGGAGTGTGACTGTGGGGAGCCTGAGGTAAGAGCCCACCTGAGAGCTCCTGCTCATGTCCTGCCAGCGGGGTTTTGACAGGGGGGGCTTGGTTTGGTGTGTTTGGTGTAAAACAGAGCTCTCAATTCTCTGCTTCCATCCCATCAGCTCAAACCTCAGAGTCTTGGAAGTGCAGGGAGTCTCGAGTGTATTCGAGTTGCCGAAGTTCAGACAGGGCTTGGGTTAAGAATGTGCTCAGGTCATCCTTAGAGAGCAAACCCTGGCTTGTCCAGCAGACTGGCCATGACCTCGTGTTCCTAGAAGTTCCTTTCAGCATTAGCTAATCAGCTAAACTAAAATAATTTGTGAACTTGGCTCGAATTTCTCAAGATAGCGTGTGTTGATTGAAGGTTTGTTTCCATCAATGAGAAGCCACTCATATATTTATATTTATGTCAGTATAACCATAGAAACTGTGGGATCATAGAATGGTTTGGATTGGATGGGACCTTAAAGATCATCTTGTTCCCCCCTGCCATGGGCAGGAGCACCTTCCACTGTCCCAGGGGGCTCCAAGTCCTGTCCTACCTGACCTTGGAAACTTCCAGGGACAGGACAGCCACAGCTTCTCTAGGGACCCTGTGCCAGGGCCTTGCTATCCCTATAGAAATATTAATATGGGCCAGGCATTTTTTGTTGCAGCTTCAGTTTTTAGGTACAAGACCTTTCCCTCCTTCACTACGGGATTTTTCCCTTCCTCTAGCCAATTACCTCCCAGCAGAAATAGCATTCACTGCCTCCCAAACAGATTGCTGCCACTTCAAAGATTGTTCCATTTAGTTCAGTGAATGTGGCACAGGACTCCTCAGATCAGCAGGAGATAGGCAAAACCTGGGGGTCAAATAATATCCGAGCTGGCATCCTTATCCCTTTCATATCCCAGCCTCATTGGCTGCATTGAACTTCTCTCTGATTATCAGAATTAAAGGCATCAGCAGATGAGGGATTTGTTTCCTGTGATAAATTGGGACCTACAGAAAAAAGAGATGGGGGCACTTAAATCAGCAAGATACTGCTGCGTCCTGCCTGTGGAGTGTATTGGATTTGTCCAAGCCGAGAGGATTTCCTGACAGTTCACTCGCTCTCGAGGGTACCAAGGTTGGAAGAAGCAGCCTTATCTATGTGTTTAAAGTCAATAGAGTGCAAGCAGCTTGCAAATGTCTTTCTAACCCAGCTATCTTTCTTGTTTTCATTTCTGAATGCTAGTGATACCTTTTCAAGTCAAAGCCACTTAATGTCAGCCAGCACTGACTTGATCTGCCTCTTCTTTCTTCCCTTTTTAGTTATATTGGAAAACTACAGCTTGGGTGCTATTAAATTTAGTTGGGATTTACTGCTCGGATCTGGGTGGTTCCAGAAAAGCTGAGTGATTAGTTACTAATTCCCTGCCCAGTCATTTGTACCAGCTGAGTTCTGTCCGTGGTGTTGCAGTGTCTCAAGAATGAGTGACTTTAGGATAAATTGTTCCCTGGGAGGGGGGGCAGGCCCTGGCATGGGGTGTCCAGAGCAGCTGGGGCTGCCTCTGGATCCCTGGCAGTGCCCAAGGCCAGGCTGGACAGGGCTTGGAGCAGCCTGGGACAGTGGGAGGTGTCCCTGCCATGGCTGGGGTGGCACTGGATGGGATTTAAGTTCCCTTCCATCCCAAACCATTCCATGATTTATGATTCTAACTTGATTTTCAGTTACATGACCAAAGATATCTGATGTGCTGCAGTGTGTGTGGAAGGAGGGTTAATGTAGATTATAGATGGAAAGATAAAAGAATGAAGAGAAGTACCAATCCTCGGTCCTTGAAAGATGAAAATGTGTCTACTTCTATAACCAGCTGCAAGGGGGAACAGAAAACTACAGATTGCTAACTCAGAAGTCAGACAAATTACTTCCAAATGTAATTAGGAGCAAGTGCCCAAACAGCTGTGACATGCCAGGGACGAGTCAACACGGCTTCTGTGCCAGGAAATGCTGTCTGACAAAATCCTGTCTCACAAAATCTTGCCTTGCAAACCTATCACCGCTCTGAAGGGCTTAACGAGCGGATGGAAAGGGACAGGGCTGTCACTGCAGCCTGCGAGGTTCAGAGAGGCTTCAGACCAAACCTTTCACCAAAGCCTCTCGGGGAGATTGAGAGCTGTAGATGAGAGAAAACTGCATGGGCAAAAATTGGGTTAAAAGATAAGAAATAGAACCAGGTGTAAATCATCATTCCGTGCAGCACAAGGAGATGGGCTGTGCTGTATCCATGAGCTGTGTCCTGGGGACTACACAGCTCAGCATCTTCATAAACAGCCTGGGAAGAGGAATAGCATTTAATTTGCTGATGATATCAGATAGGCTGGTCGAGATGAAAACTGGCTGTGAAGGACTGCAGAGAAACCTTCTGAGACAGCTGGAACAGGCATTAAGATGAGAAATGGGACTCACTGAGGAGTGATGCACATTCCAAAATCACAAAGAAGATGATGGACTCTGAGCTGACTCTGACCATGGAGGAACAAGACTTCATATTACAATAAATAGTCTCATGAAAATGTCAGCCCAGTGCTCAGGAGTGGTCTAAAAGGTAAATAGGCTGTTAGAAAGTACTAGGGGAGAAATAGGAAAACAAAACAAAGCACCAGCAGACCTCTATAAATCTGCTGCGCCTGAAACTGCTTGTGCAGGTTTTCCCTGCCCCTCGCTGATCCCAGGGAGGATAAAGCAGAGTGAAAAAGATTGAGAGAAAAGCAATAAGGTGGTTCAGAGTTTCTAAAGGGCTCTGGCTGGAAAAGGAGAAAATTAAGGAAAATGCAGCATGAGCTGATAAAATCATGAGGGGAATGGAAAGGGTGAGTGAGGAGAGATTGTCTCTAACAAGAAATGTGCAGATGAAGTCAGGAAATGGCAGGTTTCAAACAAGCAGAAGGAGCTGCTCCCCTGACTGTGGTGGTGGCCTGGAATTCCTTTACCCTGACTCTTACAGGTGCTGAAAAAGCCTGTGGAGCCAAGGGAAAGCCCAGAGAAAGGCAGGAGATAATAATAATAATTAGTAATAGTAACATCTTCTGCTGGCTGCCCAGGGGGACACAAGGAGGGTTGTGGGCTGGCCCAGTGGGGTCTGTCTTGTGTTCCTGGAAAAGAGGAGGTGGAAAACAGGTGTTCTGTCCCCAGAACAGTGTCTGACATCACACAGGGGCTGCTGGAATCGCTGGAATTGTTCTGGGGTTGGGCTGCTCTGGTTGCTCTGATGAGCCAGGAGAAACCCCCTCCCATCACTGCTGTCGGTAATAATAATAATAATAATAATAATAATAATTAGTAATAGTAACTCCTGCACAGCAGTAATTTCAGGTGGCAGCCTCCATCCTCCAAAAGCCTGGTGAGCCTCTCCTGCTTGTTTGCTTGTTTGTGTTAAAACCATTCCTGACAATTTGATAGCCCAGGCACAAAAACTATTTACCAAGCTCATTCCCTGCAATGAGCAATAAGTGAGATAGCAATTGGAAATCTCAGAGGCTGCTGTAACACCACTCCAGGAGCTGTGTCTTTATCCCAGTCTGCCTGTGGAATGCTGAATGCTGCTGTGGGGCTGGAGCATGGGGGATTGGAGCTGACTGCTTCGGAAGGACCTTAATGGGACTGCACTCTGTTTATCTCAGATTATTTTTGAGGTGAATTTATAAAATGTGCCTCTGTGCAGAGGAATGTTACTCCTGACAGGCAGCAGCTGCACAGGAATATTTCTGTAGCCTGCTGCCTTCCGGTGGTCAAAAATAGGGGCAGGAAGTTGTTCCTCTGCTTCAGAGCACGGTTAGCTTTGTACATCCAGGAAGGTATTATCTAAAAAACAGTGAAATGCTGAGACTCCTCCTGGTTTTCACTGTGAGTCAGTGCCAGCCCTGCCTTCCAGTTGGGAAGCTTTCAGAAGGCAGTGAAGCAACAAGAGGCTGTGAACGTCACTCTAACCCACTTATCCTTCCTGTGTTCCCTACATTGTTAGTGATCCCTTGTTAAGTCAAACCGACTTAACACAGCTGAAGAGCAATTTTATCTGCTGCTATTTCTGTGAGAGAGATGAGATTCCAGCTCAGCTGGTGTAACTTGCAGCTTGTGGGCATTATCTTGGAAAAACAAATCCATTCTTTTCCGAGACTCCTTACGAGCTCGCTCTGCTGGGAATAAAGTTTGCAGAAGCCCACACATGGCACCATCTAATCCACAAGTGTGAAATTGGGCTGTATCAGTGAGTGAGGCTGCAATTCATACTCATTCCATATCTCAGAGCTCTATTACTGCTGTACTCTGATAAGGGATTACATGGAATCGTGGCGTTGTCTTCCTCTGTGGCAGCCCCAGCCTCCATCCAAACAGGAGCCTGGCCAGCAGCTATCACAAAATAGAGCTGTAGTCGTGATGTTCAGGAGCTGAAACAGCTCCTGGGTCCTCTCTGGAGGCAGTGGAGTCATTCCACTGATTCCTGTGGAAATAAAACACCACAGAACTCTGTCGGGATTGGTGTCAGCGTGCTTGAGTTGTTTGTGATATTTGGGATTAGATCCATAGCTGGAATAAGCCAGCCCTCCTCAGCAGCTCCTCTGGTTTTACTACACTTATTGGGCTTGTTGAATCTGAGGGCAGACAAGGCTGTTTGGATCAGGTTGTCGAATTTCATGCATAATTCATGATTTCATGCCCAGCTTTTCTTGGCAGAGCTATAGGCAGCCTCTTGATTTACGGCTCGTTGTGGCTGAAAGTTGTCTGCTCTAAATTTGCCCTCCAAACCCATCCAGGAATGTACAAACCGGTGCTGTAACGCAACCACCTGTGCCTTGAACCCGGGAGCGGTGTGTGCACACGGGCTCTGCTGCGAGGACTGCCAGGTGAACCACGGGAAATGCCTCTTTTCTGGGTGGGGAGGGCAGAATTCCACGTGTTTCCCTGCTGCAGGGCAGTAGGCAAGGATGGAGGACAAGCAGATTGGATATTGATAAGCATTAAGACACTTCTATGTCATGTGAGCAATAAAAAATTCCCAAAATATGAATTATTGAAGGAGTAGATCAACAGATTTTTTAGTGGTGTCTGTGCTCTTTGTGGCCCCTTCAGTTGTTCATGCAGAACTTCTTTTTCATGAACTTTTGTGTGCTTTTATTTTTCTCATTTTCACATGGCAAGCAGTCATTAAATTCCCATTTTTTGGGCAGGCTCTTAAATTATTAATTCTATCAACAACATCTATATTTTTAATAGCAGATTGTCAGCTGTTGTGGTCTCCTAACACTCCATGAAAGCCAACTTGCCACAGGCATTTACCTGCTTGAATTCTCAGACCATCCCTTGCCTGTGGGCTAATGAACATCCAGCAAGTTGCCATCGTGTCTGTGGCAACCCACGAGCTTGGAGCAGCAAGGGATCCCCACAGCCAGGAACTGCTTTTTAGCAAAATTGATCTTCATGTCCTTTGTTTTTTACCAAAGGAAACGTGATTAAAACTCAGGGCTGCTCCCAGAGCACACCCACCTTTTGTGGCTGCTGTTGAGAAGTGAATGTTCAGACTGGAACGTTCCATCATCACCTACTGGATGCCAAAAAAGATGTAATTATCCATGGAAATCAGGACAGGAACATGGACTAGTCACGTAACTAAATTTGAGGAGATCTTGATGGCCGTGACAGCAACATTTCCATGAGAAAATGTAACTCCATAGAATCATTAAGGTTCAAGGTCTATACAAGATCATCAAATTGAACCTTCCAGCCTGGGAATTGTCACACATCTGAATCCAGAAGCCAGTGGGCTGGTGGCTTCCTGAGCCCTAACATGGCACAGTGTTCGTGGAGAGGTCTCTGGTCTGACTTTTGCCCAGTGCTCCAGATCCTCCTTTCCCGAATTTTTGTGTTCGGGCACGATGGAGGAGCCACTCTGCCAACATCAGGGCTGGGGCTGCCTTCTGGCTTGAGCCACATGAACCCTGTGTGCCACTTCCCCTGGCCCTCCCAGCATGGCCCACATCGATCCTTTAGAGCTGTGCCATCCTGCACTGTCCTCTGCACCCACATCAACCCTTTAGAGCTGTGCCATCCTGCACTGTCCTCTGCACCCACATCAACCCTTTAGAGCTGTGCCATCCTGCACTGTCCTCTGCACCCACATCAACCCTTTAGAGCTGTGCCATCCTGCACTGTCCTCTGCACCCACATCAACCCTTTAGAGCTGTGCCATCCTGCACTGTCCTCTGCACCCACATCAACCCTTTAGAGCTGTGCCATCCTGCACTGTCCTCTGCACCCACATCAACCCTTTAGAGCTGTGCCATCCTGCACTGTCCTCTGCACCCACATCAACCCTTTAGAGCTGTGCCATCCTGCACTGTCCTCTGCACCCACATCAACCCTTTAGAGCTGTGCCATCCTGCACTGTCCTCTGCACCCACATCAACCCTTTAGAGCTGTGCCATCCTGCACTGTCCTCTGCACCCACATCAACCCTTTAGAGCTGTGCCATCCTGCACTGTCCTCTGCACCCACATCAACCCTTTAGAGCTGTGCCATCCTGCACTGTCCTCTGCACCCAGCTGGGGCACGGCCAGGGGAAAAATCTGTCCACGTGCTGCACAGCTGACCCGGGCACGGCACCACCACTGAAGTTGTGTTTGTTTTGCAGCTGAAACCGGCGGGGATTTCTTGCAGAGAGTCGAGCAACTCCTGCGACCTGCCCGAGTTCTGCACGGGGGCCAGCCCGCAGTGCCCGGCCAACGTGTACCTGCACGACGGGCACAGCTGCCATGGCGTGGATGGCTACTGCTACAACGGCATCTGCCAGACCCACGAGCAGCAGTGCATCACCCTCTGGGGCCCAGGTGAGCTGTGACAGGTGTGACAGAGGCTCGGGGGGGAATGAAGATGAGGAGGTGTTTTGTGCAGCGCCAATCTGCAGCTATTCTTTGAATAATGAGGGAATCGCTGTGTGATTCATTCCAGCCTTGATTTGCTGTCGTGTTCGTTTCTGGCAGCGGGAGGTAACGAGGCTCGTGCTGCAGCACGCTGCAAATGGAGAGGTGAACTCAGACAAATCATTTTCTACTGACTTTGGTATGGCCTGATGTCACCCCACAAAGTGCTGAACGCTCCTGACAGGTTGAAATCACATCCCTTTTCAGGCTGCTGTGTAAAGCTTCCTCCTGTGCTCTAAACAGCTCATCTGCAAAACAGATGTGTCTGCTCCATCCCCAGCCAGGGCTCAGCTTTTGACACTAACATGAGACTCCTGGCTCATTGTGTGTGTTTTATTAACTGGTGTCACCTGTAAACAGTGCTTTTGGCGGGTGTGCGCTCAAGCAGAAAGGGATTTTATTCTCCTGTGGGAATTTGCTTCCTTTTTGCAGAAATCTGGTAACGTGGGTTCTTGGGTTGTTCTCAGCATCTATCCTTTATATTCACCTTTCTGTAAAGCCCTGTGGCCCTTCCACTGCAGTGCAAGTATTAATTCAGCATTTTGCTGTGAATCCAAGTCACGTCTCCTTCAGCATCTCTGACCCACTCTCTCAAATTTGAAAACCATTTACCTCTCCTGAGGAGATGCGTTATTTAGAGATAGGTGTCATTCTTTCTTTTAAACTAATTTTCCAGCTCCCTTAGCCCCTTTCAATTCAGTATCTGTGTGCCTTTCGCTTTGCTCCAAAACTTCCATATCAATATAACGGCACACAGATGTTTCCCTTGGTCAAAACCCTCCCCAGAAGTCTACTGAAGAGTTTATCTGTTTCCTTCCCAGAGAACAGGGACCTTTTGCAATATCTCTTTAAAAGAGCATTAAAGCATCCCAAGAGCCAACCCCAGTGGTACAGACAGCAGGTCAGCCCGGCCATGTGGGTATAAGAACACGTCCAGGAGGAGTTCCAGTTCCAAATTAAACTCCTCACGTGGAACAAACCATGCCTCTGATCCTCTCCCCCGAATCCCACGCGCGTCGTAGAGTTGATATGAGCTCATGGAGCCATGGACAATTATAGCCTCCAGTCTTAGTCATACTGGGAGTTCTAATCCCTGGATACAGAGACGTTTTCTCTTGTAGAAAGCAAAAATCTCCTCCTGAACCAGTTTCCCATGCTGTGGAAAGTTACTCGGTCGGGCTGTCCGTGGTTTCAGTGGCTGAGAAAAATTCCGGTAATGGTCAGGGAGCTGAGCTGCTGAGCTCTGGTTCCTAACACAGCAATTCCACCAAAGCCCTGGGCTCCCCTGATTCTTTCTTGTCTTCCTTCTGCTGTCATGGAGGCTCCAGTGGTCCGTGGAGGCTGTGGGGTCTGTTTATGAGAAAGGTGTTTTGTTAAGAGCACAGTTCTGACAGGCTTTTACTGGAATACCTTTGGCTTTGTCTTGGGAAGGCCCAAGGATAGGATTTTAAAAAGGTATGATCATGGGGACATGACCAAACCTGAACTGAAAGTCTTAATTCTTGCCATGTTTTTGAACGAATAAATTAAAAATAATCACAGAACCCCAGGATGGTTTGGGCTGGAAGGGATGTCAGAGACATCTCATTCCAGCCCTGCCATGGGCAAGGGCACCTTCCATCAGAGCAGGTTGCTCCAAGCCTTGTCCAACTGGCCTTGGACACTTGAAATAATGCCTTTTTTCTGGATTTAAAGACTTGGGATGTGAATATCCACTGCTTTATCACACATCTGGCTGAAGTATGAGCTGGCAGATGTGCTGTGGAATAGGAAGAGAGGCGGGTGGGTCACGCAGTTAGAAAAATATCATGGTGCAGATAAAAAAAAATACAAATCTTTCCAGCCTTGCTCACAGCACAAAGAGAGATTTGACATTCTAAGATGTTGTCTCTGGACTTTGTATCAAAAATATATCTTGGAACCTTTGACCAGATTTAGAACTGTTTTTAACAACTGCCTGTATTGGAGTGAGGAAGTTTTGTGGTTTCAAAAAAAAAATTCTCCCCTATAAAGGAAAAACAGATCACAGTTCATTTTTATTCTATCCTTATTTTCTTCTTCCCAGTAGGAGAAAGCCATGCAGAACAAAATACAATAACTTTTCCTAAAATAATATTCGCTATATTGAATTCCTTATTAATGTCTTCCCTTGTACATCTTTCTTTATTCATCAGGTTACAGATGTCCAGAAGCCCAATGATAAATGTCAATCTTCATATTTTTAGATCTGTTTAAAGGAAAATGATGAACACTGTCAGAGCTTGTTTACATTAGGCTGAGCAGTGGGAACCTGTTTCCAGAAAAGCACTTGCATTTCCTTGGGGTTGTTTTTGTTCCTTTCAACACAGTAATTCAGATAAAATACAGGAATATTTTTTGCTCTTCCTTATCTGCATGGAAAGCTTGGTGGGAAGGAGAAGGGAGGAGCTCCTGGGGACAATCTCTGAAAATAGCCATGAATTCCTCTTCGAGCCCAGGTTGATTCCAGTCCGCTCCCAGAACACCCAGAGTTCCCTGTTCTCTCTCTCACCATAATTCATGTCATTTTTATCCATGAGGAGCAGGAATTGCTTGTGACCTTTTTTGTTCCATATTCAAAAATACCAAATTGCACTGATCTGACCTATTGATAACAGAGTGACTGAAAAATACATCAATAGCGATGCTCAGTGTTCTGTCTGCTGCTCCATTGGCATTTTCCTGGAGAAACAGATACACAGATAAATCTGCTTAAGACAGAGAAATCATTGATTACCAAGGAATAAAAGATTATCAACTTTAGACTCATGGCTTTTACTACATTGACAAGAAAATGATTCTTCAGGGAAGTTTGTCAGTGTGTTTTCCTATTTCCCCAAGTGGGGAAAAAGCAATGATTTTGGGGAGTCAATGCCAGGCATTGACTTAATAATTAGGACACATTTAAATGTGTTTCATGGACATGGCCATTTGCTTAGGCAGGAGCATTCTTAATTTAGATGGCAGTATTTGTTATGGAGGCCTGTTACTGTGTAAGAACTTTGTGGGTTTTGTCAGGTACAGCCCTACAGAGACAGAATAAATGGGCTGCCCACCCCAGATATCTGACCCAACCACCGCTAACTGGGTTTTGAAAAAATGCTAATTATCCAAGCACTGTAATGGTCTGAATTCAGTGAAATCAAACTATTTTGATAAAGATACCTGACCAGTCCATTGCTAACCAGCTTTTGAAAAAACACTAATTATCCAAGCACTGCAGTGATCTGAATTCAGTGAAATCAAAGTATGTTGATCATCACAGATTTATGGGCAGGCCTTTTCTTCTGGAGATGTGAAAGATATTAAATCATATTCTCAGGGGTGGTGGCATCATCCTCCTTAAATAAGAAATGCTCAACCCCACCCTGCTCTTGCCCAGCCAGAGCAGGGATCACCGGGATGGGGAGAGGGGCCAAGGGCAGCTCGTGGAACGTTTGCTGTGCATCACCAGTGCAGCAAAACAAACGTGATGAGCTGGAGCCCAGATCACACAACAGTCATCTGTGCTTTTTATATTTATATTTGTTTGTGGAGTTATTGGTGGTGCTGGCTGGCACAGCCTGTTACTCAGAGGTTGTTTTTTCCGCTCTCCACGCCCACAGACAGTTGGGAACTGAACTGAAATATCTTCCTTTTCTGCTGCCAGCCTGATAGAGGATGTTTCTCTTGTGCATGGAATCAGCACCATGGTCAGAAATTTCCCTCATTCCTTTCGGCAGACTGTGTTGGTGCTTTCCCGTCTCAGCTGGTCTGAAATGACACAGCATTTCTGTGCCCTACAACATCTCTTTTTTATTATTTTTTTTTTTTTAATGCAACTGCATAGGGAAAGAAGTGGGCTCATCAATATACACATTTGGAGAAAAAACAAAAAAAAAAACAAACCCAGTCTCCAGGCTGACAACTGCAGTGGTGAGCTTTGACCTTCTGCAGCTTCCAACGGCTGATTTAATCCCTTGAATGAGGCTTGGCGTGGAAAGGCTGACAGGACCTTAATTACAGGGTCACGATACTATAATTACCAATAGCAAAGTGAAATAAACTCTGCTCATCCAGCTCAAAACACTTAATAACCACTAGAAATCCTTCACAAATCATTTTGGCTCTGCCTGCAGAAGTGGAAAATAGAGGAAGACAGGACTTTCTGCTTCAGTTTGTGGGGCACAGTCGTGATAAATGGGTTTCCTCCAGAAACACAACATTACAATTCTCTTCCTTAAGCATCCTCTGAAAACCTCCTTTTAACTTGGTAGCTCCATCTGTTCAGATCCTACACTCTGATATGTTTTCATCCATAAAAAAGTCCAAATATTGTGAGAAGCCAGTGGGGAGAGGGAACAGCCATCTGAATCCCAAGCAACAGCATGTCTTGGTTGGATACCAAAGGCAGGAGAGGAAGCTGGATTTGGTTTCCAGGCTGCAGATGATCATTGGGTACCAGGTGTTTTCATACACAGCCTGCTCCGAGCCTGGCAGGGGAGGGTTTTTTTGTGCTCCATGTGATCCTTTTTCTTGTCAAGTGTTATTAGCTGGAGTTAAAGCTCGGTGTCTGAGCCCTGCAAGGACGCCACAGATGTGTTTTCCTTCCTGCGGGCTGCTTTCCATCATCTCCGCAGCACTTGACTTCTGCGTTCAGGAGAAAAAACAACCGCACAAAAAATGTGTGTTCAGCAGGTGGAAGAGGAAGAGAAACACCTCAAACTCCCTCAGTATTCAGCGAGCCCTTTCTCTTTTCAACACCATTTTTAGAATAAGCCTTTATTTGTCTCAGGGCTGCACGAGCTGCTCTTTGCACATGTGGGAGAAAAAGCAGTTTCAGAAAAAGCAGCTTTCCTTGGCCCCTTGCTCTCAGCAGGGTTCTTCCCTCCCCTCCCCAGCCCTTCCAACACTGCCATAGAATGTGCACATGGGAATGTTTTTCTGGAGCTGAATGTGCCCGCCCTGGAAAGATGAGGATGGATCCACACGCTGAAAATGGAAATTTAACTTTTGGGGTTTTTTGCACAGCGCCTCGTCTGGGTGCTTTTGTTGATTTTTTGATTATTGCTTGAACTTTAATGAAAAAGAATTGAAAGAATCCTGTGTGAGTCCTTTTTAATAGTTCCATATTTGAAAAAATATTCTGAACTCAGCAAGCTTGATCGTAATCTTCCAAAGAATTTCAAGCTCTTGTCCTTCTCTCCAGGGAACCAGCAGCTCATATTCTGCTCCCTCTGTGCCTTTCTTTCTGAATTTTCCAGTTTCAGCATGTAAAAATGTTAGAAGGAAAAGAGGGTGCCATCTTAAGCCTCTCCAAGTTTTAATATTTTGTCCTTAATAGCATTACATTGCTGTTCAGCAGTATATAGTATTAGTCAAGCTTCTGACTATGAAATGCAGATAATTAATTGAAGTTTTAATCTCTGAGTTATTAGTGAAAAGATCCACACTGGCTGGAAGTTTTACAATCATATTTGTATTTTCTTCTCCAGGAATCTGACCCCCTTTTTTTTTTTTTTAAAGGAAAAACAGAACATTTTTTCTCTTTGAAGGCTTTCAAATTAAATTTTCAGGCAGGCTTAAATAAATGCTATGTTTTACCCACAGTTAGAGGCATACACACTTGGAAGTGGCTCAAAACATTTGACAAAATGTAGCATTAGTTGAAATATTCTGTCTCTGGTAAAGATCAGGAGCACTGCAGAAATGGGATATTCTCAGCCTTTGGGCTATCGCATCATGTGCTGCCAAGCTCTTTTTGCTGCAGTTTGGCTGATCTGTCAAAAGCACAGAAGTGCAGCTAGCAGGTCTCTGATCAGGGTTGTAGCCAGAGCATCTCTTCAGCTCCTTTTCTCCTCCAAGCCAGCCTCCCTGTCGGAGCAGTTGAAATGTTGGTGGTGACTTGATGGTGCTCTTTATTATTTTCATGGGAATAAAACATGGAGTAGTAAAGAGCCCTGACAAAGGCCCTTTTAATCGTGCAAGAAATAGCAATTATTGGCTGGGAATGAAAGGCACCCTTCACTGTAGAACAAAGGGATTCAATTCCAGCACACAGACTAATGAATTGTTGTAGCAGTCAAACCAGGGAAGCAGATCCTTCACCTCTTCGACATTCCAGAAGAGCGGATGCACCTTCTCCCAGATGTTCCATAGTTGGTTATAAATTGGGAGAAATGGGCGGAGATTGTGTGTATAAAACATGGGAAGAGCTGTTCTGTTAGTACCTTTAACTTCTGCAGTGCTGGGATTTGTAACCTGAGCTTTTCCAGGGAAACTCCCACCAGGGAAGTTCTTCGCCATTGGGATGTGCCTCCACCAGAAACGACCGCAGCAGATAAGAACCAGATACTGCCTGCCCTCCCTGATTCCCAATCCTACCACCAGGGCAGAAAGGACCCTTCTTTCATGTCAGTGTTTCCTCTCAGGAGAGGATGTTCTGAGGATTGAGGTGGGATGGGTTCCCTTCCTCTCCCTGATGCTTTGGCCTGAGGTAACAGCAGCGCATTTCCCTTTGCAGTGTCAGGTCCTTACATCTTTACACCCACTTTACAGCTGGATTTTTTTCTGTTTTCTTGTTCTGAATTGCAGTCAGACAGGCCTTTTTTGAAAAGAGTTTTCTTTGGGGTCTCACTAGAACCACATGAGCTCCTGCAAAAAGAGGAGAGTTAACTTTGCAGCTGGCCTTTGTCTCTACCAAACAAGATGTGGCATTTGCTAGAAGTTTTTGTGTCCTGGGAGGATTGGCGAGAGGGCTATCACCTCGAGAAATCCTGGAAGAGATGGAGTCCTGCATTTTCTGTTGCTCAGCACTGCCAAGAGAGACAAAAACCCCCAAAAATCCCATACATCCAGGCTCTCCCATTAGCATGCGGATCCAGCACCGCTGTTCTGTTGGGATTCATCACCATGCAGTTCACGTCCCCCCTTTCCCCTAAAGCACCAGTGGAGCTCAAAGGAAATTATTAAAAACACCTTGTAGGAGATGAAAGTTCTGATTAGGTTTTGTTTCAGGTGCGAAGCCTGCTCCTGGGATCTGCTTTGAGAGAGTCAATTCTGCCGGAGATCCTTACGGCAACTGCGGGAAGGACTCCAAGAGCTCCTTTGCCAAGTGTGAGCCCAGGTAGGGGCTCTCCCTGCCACCACAGCAGCACCTGCAGGGCTGCTGGGAGAGGCCTTAGAATGTTGGAGATGATTTACCAAATCTTTGCTTGTCTTTGTTTCCGTCAGGGATGCGAAGTGTGGGAAAATCCAGTGTCAAGGAGGAGCAAACCGGCCTGTGATCGGGACCAATGCTGTTTCCATAGAAACCAACATCCCACTCCAGGAGGGCGGCAAGATCCTGTGCCGTGGTACCCACGTGTATTTGGGGGATGATATGCCCGACCCTGGGCTTGTGCTGGCGGGAACCAAGTGTGAAGATGGAAAAGTAAGATTCTGGAATACTCCCAGAGAGGGAGAACATCCCTACCCTCATTCTGCCACGTGTTTTGTACTAAACTCGCTTCTTTTCTTTCTTTGGGATTTTGTTTTTCACAAAATAATCGCTTCTCATGCTCAGACTGAGACAAATTTCACTCCCTTCTGGCCACTGTTGTGGATTATGGATTTGCAGATACAGATCTGAACAACCTGGTCTGGTGGAAGGTGTTCCTGGGCATGGCAGGGGATTGGAAATAAATGATCTTTAAGGTCCCTTCCAACCCAAACCATCCTGTGATTCTGTGCAATGCAAGTTGCTTAAGTTTATACCTGATTTTTTGAGGACAGTCCTGAGGATCTGCCCTTGGAGGCTTGAGGTTTTCTGTAAATATGTACAGCAAAATACATTACAGGCTTATTAATGAATTTCTGAGTTCAATATATTCCCTTTCCCGGTGTCTCTGGCATTGAAAAATTGTCATTAACTTCGCTTCAGGTTTCAAAATATATATTATCTTCTGATTATGGCACCCCACTTCTTTTTTTTCATGCAGGAAATCCTGTCTCTGTATGAACTCTTAGAAAACTATAAACCCATTGATGCTCAGCCACCAAAACTGAGTTTTGCAAACTTTCTGAACTATCCACTGGGAATGCAGCCCAAATTTCACATGGCTGTCTCATTCTGAGAGAGAATTTTGTGAGCTGAGAAAGGTGGGAGGCAGCCATGAGTTTACAGGGGGAGGAGGAAGGGGAAGCATCCCAAGAACGATTGAAATGAAGGAGGTTTCCATACCCTCAGTGGATTGCTTGCAAAAAGGAGGAAAAACAAGTGCTTTGGTAATTTGTGGTAAATTCAAGTAAGCCTCTGAATTTCTGAGTGCTTTTGAATTACGTTGGATTATCGCTGCAGTGGGAACAGGTTTGAAATCCATCCCCAGTGAAACCACAGCTCTGCTACAGGAAAACAACCCTTGCAACATTTCTAAGTCAATCTGTTAGAAAATGTCTTTTCAAAGGCAACTCAGTGCTGAGAAAGCACCCCATTATGTTTTACTAATGAGTATTTAATCTTTCTAATCTATCTAATCATACACATCCACACTATAGAATACACAGGCTAATACTTCTGAAATTGTATGTTTTACTTTGAGGACATTAGTGCATTTGTATTATGGATTAAGAATATGAATTTAAATATTCTTGGGTTTTCTCAACTGGAGATGCACAATTTGAAACGCAGCCATTTTAATGTGATCAGAATTCTGGGAGCTGCTGCACTGTGAATATTTGAATTGTGAATACTGCTGTAATCAGACCATATTCTCTCCATGCCTGCATGTTGATGCCAATTCACTCTAATTTCCTTTCCATTTTTCCTTCTCCCCAGGGGATAAGTGCCCTGATTAAGCATCCCTGTCGCCTCCTTCAACACTGTTCCCAGCTTAATGCTAATTATTGTGACTGACTTTTAGTACTACTGAACTGCACTGCAGTTAAACATGAGCAAAAATGTGCAGTGTGGGGCTTTTTGACCTTTTTTGTTGTCAGCATTGCATAGGAACAGTTATTCCAGTCCTAATTTCTTCTTTTTTCAGTTTTGAGTGGGGTAGCTTCTCATTACTGACGTCCTCATCAGTTGTGTGGTTGTTTGATGTTATTATTACACAGCACTAATCTTGCTTAACCTCAATTTTCAGCTCCATTGGCAGAGTAAAGTTTATCTGCAATGACTGGAAAACAAACAAAAAAAATCTGAATTTTATTCCTGTGCATATGCTATTTGTTTACTTCCATTTCCTATAAATATTAAATGTTAAATATGGTTGGTTTCTATTTGACACCAAAAAAAAAAAAAAGAAATTGTTTAACTTGGAAAAATTTAGAAAGCTCTTGGTTTTCCTGGAAAACAATGATGAGCATCTATATATCAATAACCTCCCTTAATATTCACCTGTCCTGGGGTCAGATTCTGTACTGGAATAAAAATATTTCACTACTGGTATAAACAGAACTCTCATAATTTACACTGTGAGGATCTAAATTTTCCTTGAGGAATCATCTGCTGCTGTGAAGACACGAAGGCAGACAGAGCAGGTACCTGCAGGAATCCTGAAAAAAATGCAAATTAGTGATTTTTAAATGGGTTTAAAAGCCACCCAAACCCCAGGGTGTCCCCACCAGTTCCAGGGGAGTGGAATTGTGAGGGTTTGCTTGCACAAGCTCAGCATTTCAACCACTCTGGGCTGTGTGTGAAACCCCGGGCTGGCCAGGAGAGCAGAATTCAACTCCCACAGGTCTGGATTTCAAAGATTTCCAAAGGGCCGGGGAAAAAAAGAAGAAGACACCTAATCCTGGTGTCCTTAGTGCCAATATAATTATATATATTTGTGTTTTGGGAATGTTTAACTGCTAAAAGAAGGACTATGATGTCCTGGGAGCCCCAGCAGCTTTGTCCCTGTTAAAACTCCTTTTCTGTGTTTTTGCAGATTTGCCTGAACCGCCGGTGCCAGAACACGAGTGTTTTTGGTGTCCATAAATGTGCCACCAAGTGCCATGGACGTGGAGTAAGCATCCTAGGAAAACATTCTTTTACAATCAATCAATAACCACTGGACAAGAAATCACTTTGTGTAATGGCTTTGGGATCTATAATTGCCTGTAATAGATCAGTCAGAGTCACTGCAATGCATTTTTATTATGTATTTCCATTTTCACCGTCCCTTATATGAAATTATTTTTATTTGACAAAGAAATGTTGATCAGGCAGTAATTATCTTGTTCTTAATTGACAGCCTGTGATACAAAGGAATCTTGTAATCCTCAAAGCGATTTGAAGTCAAACCCTCCATCATGAAGAATTCCCATTAACAATCAAAAAATACATTTTCTCATAGATACCAAGAAGTTAAAATTTTTGAATTGAGCATTTGAAGCCTTTGGATTGAGAGGCAAATGAAACAGCCTTTCCAAAACTATTAAAATAAAGTAAAGCCATATTGATGAGTTTTGTGGCATGAAAGTGGTGCAGGATGAAAATGTGATGATGTCAGTTAATAATATCAGTGTTTTGGAACCCAGTTTATATTATGGTAATGTTAATTATGTCAAGCTATGCCTTATTAACCTTGATTTGCTGATGAGCTGTTTGTTTCTGTGAAAAGCTGTGGCAGTCACACTGGAAGAGCCGTAGAAATTCACTGTCCTCTCCTGAGGAAGGATTTTAATTTGTTTTAACTTATTTTCTCACCCTGAATTTGCAGAACTGGGCAGTGTTGATGGTGCTGCCTCTTACCACTGAGCTGGAATGAGCAGAGGCTTGGGCTGGCATTTTTATGTACAAAGGACAACCTCTGGTGACTCCTCAGTGACAAACTTGACCTCATGGAATTGTAAATGGGAATTCCTCCAGCGCTTTAATTTTAAAAATAATGCTTAACAAAGTATCTTTTTAACTATCTTGAAAAGTAAATTTTTTTCGTTTGTTTTTTTTTTTTTTTTTAATTTTTCATGACCACAGCCAGGCTGAGCTCTGTGGATATTTTAGTGCTCTGCAACCACAGGCAGCACAGCATTTCTGAAAATCTGCCAGGTGACCTGGCCAGAATATTTCATGTTCAGAATAACCCAAACTCCTGTGAACCAATTTGTGTCTGACTGAAAATTCATTTATTAACCTGTGGTGTGGCTTCTTCGTGATGGTGGTAGATCAGCGATGGTCAGGGTTAGCACAGAATTAACGACCTTATTGATAACGAGCCCTAAGTCCAAAATCTTTATTTACAAAGTGATTTGAGCACCTAAATGTGACTGTGCCACCTCTGTGTTCAGTTTGGGGCTCCTGGGGAGACCCTCGGGGGCTGGAGGTGTCCAGGGCAGGGAACGGAGCTGGGAAGGGTCTGGAGCCCCAGGAGCAGCTGAGGAGCTGGGAAAGGGGGAAAAGGGAGAAAAGGGGGGACCTTGTGGCTCTGCACAGCTCCTGACAGGAGGGGACAGCCGGGGGGGATTTGGGATCAGCTCCAGGGAACAGGGACAGGAGGAGAGGGAACGGCCTCAGGATGGACCAGGGCAGGCTCAGGGTGGATTTTGGGATAATTCCCTCCTGGAAAGGTTTGTCCAGCCCTGGCTCAGCTGCCCAGGACAGCAGGGCAGGCTCAGGGTGGATTTTGGGACAATTCCCTCCTGGAAAGGTTTGTCCAGCCCTGGCACAGCTGCCCAGGGCAGGGCTCAGTCCCCATCCCTGGAGGGGTTTGGATGTGGCATTTGGGGACACGGGGCAGGGGTGGCCCTGACAGAGCTGGGGGTGGTGGACTGGATGATCTCAGAGGGCTTTTCCAACCTGAGCTATTCCGTGACTCCATGGATTCTGTCGATCCAGCACGGAATTTAAATTCTGTATTCACCGCACAGCAGCTGCTTGAGGAGTAGCAAAAGGAAATAATGAGTTTGGACTGCAGGACCTCCTGAGGGAAAAGCCCTGGCTCTCCTGGCCCTTCCCCTCCGTGCAGCGGGAGCAGGGCTGTGTCCTGATGGGCTCCAGTCCTTCGGAGCTCTCTGATCCCACCGGGAGCACGGGATGGATCCCACCTCACCGGCTGCTCCCTAACTCACATCAAACCCCCGAACACCGAGGACTGCATNGGGGATTTGGGATCTGATCCCAGGGAACAGGGACAGGAGGAGAGGGAACGGCCTCAGGCTGGGCCAGGGCAGGCTCAGGGTGGATTTTGGGACAATTCCCTCCTGGAAAGGTTTGTCCAGCCCTGGCACAGCTGCCCAGGGCAGGGCTCAGTCCCCATCCCTGGAGGGGTTTGGATGTGGCATTTGGGGACACGGGGCAGGGGTGGCCCTGACAGAGCTGGGGGTGGTGGACTGGATGATCTCAGAGGGCTTTTCCAACCTGAGCTATTCCGTGACTCCATGGATTCTGTCGATCCAGCACGGAATTTAAATTCTGTATTCACCGCACAGCAGCTGCTTGAGGAGTAGCAAAAGGAAATAATGAGTTTGGACTGCAGGACCTCCTGAGGGAAAAGCCCTGGCTCTCCTGGCTCCTTCCCCTCCGTGCAGCGGGAGCAGGGCTGTGTCCTGATGGGCTCCAGTCCTTCGGAGCTCTCTGATCCCACCGGGAGCACGGGATGGATCCCACCTCACCGGCTGCTCCCTAACTCACATCAAACCCCCGAACACCGAGGACTGCATCCCTCCAGGCAGTGCGAGTGCGGTATCAGAGCTCCCCGAGGGTTTCCTAGTCTGATCCCGGTTTCACAGGTTTCTCCAGCAGCTGGTTGATCTTAGAGCCATGGAAAAATCCGTACCCCATGCAAGGCCTTGGTGGGGAGGAGTGCTCAGGGGCTGACAGATCCCTGCAGCCCCACAGACTCTGGCTGCTGTGAAGGCAGCAGGACAGAAGTTAACAGGCAGGTAATGCTGCTGCTGGGAACAAAGAGAGTAAGACTTAAGAGGTCTCTGATTATCCTCGTATTATTGACGCTGTCAGCTGGGGGAACTCCAACGATTACCTGCCAAAGAAATAATGGTTTTTAGGATCCCTCTTACTCTGTGGTGAGCTGCTCTTTGCCACCTCAGTGTGCGATAGGCAGCTATCAACACATCTCCTTTCTTCTCGATGTTCTGTTCCTCTCTGATGTGTCACTGTCTGTTTAGGAGCCCTTCTCAGCCAGGGCTGCTCTCGGGTGTGTTTTTTGTAAAGCCATTTGTCTTGTTTTGCAGGTGTGCAACAACAAGAAGAACTGTCACTGTGAGGCTGACTGGGCCCCCCCGTTCTGTGACAAGCCAGGCTTTGGGGGCAGCGTGGACAGTGGGCCCATCAGGCAGGCAGGTCAGTGGGAGTCCGGGCTCCACCTGAGAGGTGGAAATAAAAAGTGGAGTCCTGTGAGCAATGAGATTTGGCCAACCTCAGAGAGAGTTATTTCTACACATTGTTAATTTTATAGGGTTTGATTATTCCATGCTAATTTTTCCCCAGAGTGTTGGAACTTCAGTGACCTCAAAGAGATATTTCTGATTCCTGTCCGAGTACAGGACAGGACAAGCAGTCTCCTCACATGCACATGTATAAACTAAATCTTGATGGGAAATAATGTCTGTTTTCACATGAATAAGACTATTCTAAACCAAAATTGATTCTCTTCTCTACGTGCCAGATGCTGCAGTGAGCTGCAGCACTGAATTTATGACATCGTGGTTATTTCCATGAGAAAGCTTCTCACCATGATTTCACTACTGAAAGATCTTTTTTTTAAAGATAGCAAAGAAACCATGGTCAGGCACCGAACAGGCTCTTGGAAGAAGTTAACTCCGTGTGTTTTGTTGCAGACAATAAGAGTTTGACCATAGGAGTGTTGATAACCATCCTGTGCCTTGTCTTTGCTGGGTCAATCATGTACCTTAAAAGGAAGACTTTCATGAGGTGGTTGTTTACAAGCAAGAAGACAACAATAGAGAAATTAAGGTATGATCATTTTCTCTAATTATATTCCAGCAGATATTAGGAAAGGGAAGCAGAAAACTCAGCAATTCTCATCACTGTGAATGCATTGGAAAGATCCAGCCTTGACAAAAATATTCACCAAATATGAACAGCAATGTTTTCCCTGGGTTAGTTCGATTTCATTGATAAGCAGTAAATAATGCAGGTATTGGTTTGAATGCATCCCTCTTTCCTTTTGGGATTAAAAACTAAGCAGCAATGGAAGTATTGCCTTTATTTTCATTTGCCTGAAACAGTTTCATTACATTGTGTGGCCTTTTATCTAAACTCAGTTGAGTGAGCTGAAACTTTCCTATTTGAGGTCATTACTGTTTAAATGTTAGATTCATTAGAATAGTCTCCTGGGTGTTACAAAGCTGCATTTCCACAGATTGCAGAAGCTAATTTAACAGACTACTGGTTTCTAAAAAATCAATATTTATTTTTATTCTTGCAGGAGTGCTAGACAATTTTTACTTTCCTTGTTTACTATAAGCAGGCAGAAAGTCCTTGCAAAATCTCATTCCAAAGAGATGTTCCTGTTTAAGAAAAAGTCATAAAGCAGAATGTTGTGTTCAACAATTAAATGTTTGTATTGCAGGTCTGTGAGTCCAGCAAGACCTTCCAGCTCATCTGAGCCGAGCCATGTTCATACCACATCTCGTAGTAAAAACCTCATCATGAAGCCACAAAATACAACCATACAAAAAGTGAGTCCCGAAATGTTTTGGGGTTTTTTTTAAGTGGGGGGGGAAAAATCCCAATAAATTATATATTTTGGATCTCAAATAAGTGATTTATTATCATACAATTGTTATTTGAACTTAGTATCACATAGAACTAACTGTAAGTAAAATGGGAGAAGGTGAAGGCTTCAAAATACATTTATGGCTTCCAAGTTTAAGACAGGTCTCCAGCTGTCCAGTGCAGAAAAGAAACAGTTTTGTCTCCAAGAGAGAAAAGCAAGGGACTAACATGGATTTTAAAGTAGCAATAGGCCAGGCTGGCTAGGGCTTGGAGCAGCCTGGTCTAGTGGGAGGTGTTGGAACAAGGTGGTCGTTAAGGTCCCTTCCAAAACCGTTCTGTGCTTCTGTGTCAGCTCCTGAAATGGATAATTTTGATTTTTTTTTCACAGAGAGATGGCCCCAGGCGGCCGCTGCCGTATCAGATCATTGACATCAGCAACCCTGTGAAGACACACGAGGTGCCACCACTGAAAACCCCCCAGCGAGTCCTGCCACCCCTTCCCCAGCTGCCAGGCCACCAAGCTGGGCCTGAGAGACCCCTGCCAGCTAATCCTTCACTGAGGTTCTCCCAGGTAACCACTGATTTTCTTCTGTTTAATATTTACTCTGTGAGTATCTGGAGAAATGGGGTGTTTTCTCCTCTTTCATGCTGCGCTTTTCCCACAGTGTTTCCTTTTTACTTTGTGTGAGTTTAGAAATGGGGTGTAGAAAAATTGCTTTGTGGCAACGGGGGCTCTTATCCTTAAATTTAGGATCCTGAACTCTCCCTTCACCCCTCAAAAGACAACAGAACAAACACATTAGAGGCAAAAAAAAGGCTCATCTCTGCAAATGCCCAACCAGAGGGGAAACGATGGTTTCTTAGTGAGGTGCCAAACACAGTGAGAGAGTTTAGGGAGTCACCTTCCAGAGGTGACGTGCAAGAGCAAAAGGTGTTTTACCTTGCTGTGCTCCTGCCCTGCCGAGGGCTGCACAAACCACAGGCTGTTTTTCCAGGGCACCGATATGAAAAATACTATTTCACGTGAACACACGTTTCATTGCAATGTTTAAATAGAGATTGTAACCCTTTTTGATTTTTGATTTTTGAATAAGATGCATCTCAGGGCGATAGGCAGGGAGGATGAAGGTGTCTGTGCAGTTGTCTGTATTAAATCGTGCCTTTTCTTGTCCCTGGCTGCTCTCTTTTGGTGGCGTTTGCAGTGTGACTGTGTCTGAGCAGAGCACGCAGGCACGCAGCCATTCCTGTTCTGCAGCCGGGTTCTGTATCCTGCTCTGTACCCTCTGCTGGGTAGGGCACGAGGTTAAGATGGAGTGAATGTTGTTAGAACTCCAAGCTATTGCCTGCAGGAGCCCTGAGAGCTGCTCTGAGACCCTTTCTGCTGAAGGATAGGAGGATCCAGCCCTGAGCCACTGCTGGAGTGCAGGGCTTTGGAAGGGGTTGGAAAAATACCAGAACCAAACAGGGATGAGGGAGGCTGCCCACAGAAGTTGTCAGGGTGCCCAGAGAAGCTGTGGTTGCCCCTGAATCCCTGGAAGTGTCCAAGGCCAGGTTGGACAGGGCTTGGAGCAGCCTGGGATGGTGGAAGGTGTCCCTGCCCATTGTGACAGCAAATAAAGTGTAATTAGATTTAACTTTTTCTAAGTCTGGATGTTGAATTACTCAGGTTAAATCAACTTCTACAAGTGCAGCCAGTTTATTATTTGCTTTTTCACTGTCCCATTTCCATCTTGCCAGCCGCTTTCCAGGGGAGTAAGAAACACTGATACTCTCTAAAATAAATTTTGTAGGGGATCTGAAGCAGTACTGATTTCTGTTGCTTGTCTTTAGCTCCAGTGGGCTCATTGTTCATTTTCTTGCATTCTCTAAAGTTCTGCACAATTCACAAAGTGAAGATTTTAAGTGCAAGTGCTTTTCCATTTCTTGAGTAGAATACGGATAGGGAAAAGGCTTTCCAAGGAAAAGTAACCATTTCTCATTCTGAGGCTGCACCTGTACCTGCCCCAGCCCCCCTGCCCATCACAGCAGCCCCGTGCTCCCCTAAAACTCATGTTCCTAAATCCTGAGCTTCAAATCCCACCCGAAGTGCGTGGTGGAATCCCTGCTCTACCATTAGAAAGACTGACAGATCTGAAACTGCCAAAAAGCTTCTCAGCTTGGCAGCTCAGATTAATTGTGACAGTTGCTTCATCAAGCCAAATATCACCATTTTCAGTCTCTGCATGAAACACAAGCAGGACAAACAGGGGATCAGCTCCAGGCAGCCTGGAGAGCGAGCAAGAATAGGGTTTTCAAAATTATGTCCATAACCTTAGCATTGTCAGGAACAGCTACTTTTTATACCAGAGAGACACAAAAAACACTGTAAGGGGAGAAAATCTTTCATTTTTAAGTTCATTATTTTTCCCTCAAAGCTTGGAAGAAGTAAATTAGCTTCAGAATAGTTTTGGATAATATATACTGGATAATACATGTATTGGATAATACATGTTTTTGGATAATACATGTATTGCTTCAGCTCTCTCTTGGAGGCACATCCACCAGGTCATCAAGAAGAATCACTTTAAAAATCATGGCCACATTCAGGATGGCACCCAGATGCTCAGTGCTGCAGGATGGTGCTGAGGAGAAGCATTCACTATAAAATTTCTTTCAGTTGTAAGTAAAATAGTTAAAAAAACAAAGACAACACAAAAAAATCAACTGAACAGAAAATCCTCAGCAATTGAGCTGTTGGCAAGTTTAATATTTCATTATCTTTTGACTGAAAAACAGCTTTTGCTTCTTTCAGATGCTCTTGCAAGGCAAACAGACTTTATTTATGGGCCAGATTCCCAGTCAGTATAAATCAGCAGAGCCCCATGTAAGTCAAGGGAACAGTGCAGGTTTATCCTAACCGTGGGTTCAGTCCAGGCCTTTGGATTTGATCTCTTCCTCTTGGTTTTGTTATTTTCAGCATTCACTTGCTGCCTCTGACACTCTCATCCTCTTATTATCAACATATATCTCGTATTTTACAGCTCATCCTAATTTCAGGAAATAGAACTTTGTGGTTTTACCTTTTCTTCAGTAAAATTGAGCTCAGCTCAGCTTCTGCTCCTTCCTGGGATTATCTCTCCTGTGACACTTCAGCCTGGCTGTAGACACAGAGGGCTTTCAGTTGCTTCTTTAAAAACCAGTGAAAAAATTTGGAATTCCGTGCACCTGATCTCTTTGGAGCTGCTCAATATGAGAATTATGTTTTTCATTATAATATTTAAAACAAAGCCTCCCCAAGCAGAGCCTGACTGCATTAAATGCCAGGGTGTGGATATAAAACTGGACAAAGAAATCCATCCAGGAGCTCTTTGTGCTGAAGGGCTGAAGCTTTGTAGGGGAAGATTTGGAGAAAGGAGGGAGAGGAAGCAGAGCCGTGGCAGGACCGTGAGCTGTGCTGCAGACCCCAAAACATCAAAGGCTCTGCAAGACCCCACACATGGGAACGCACAAAGCTGCGCCAGTCTGGATTCTCCTGTGGAAAATGAATATAAAAGATCCTCCTGTAGTCAATATGGGGGACGGGATTTATTTTATTTATTTATTTATTATCAAAGCATTTTTTCTCTGCTCCTAAGAATGTGTGTGTTCCTGGTGGCATCTCCTTTCTATCAAGTGCTGCTCCATTTTGCTTCATCTCAGCCACCATTTATTCTCCATTTCTTATCAGAATTCCCTCCCTTTTTAATTTTTTTTCATTTACCCTTTCTTACTGCCTTGCCACATTACACTTTCTGTCAGGCCACTTGGCTGCTTCCTTCTAAGGGTATTTTAATTCAAGGATGAGATTTTGACAAGCTCTGGGAAAATGAATGGATAAATAAATCAGATGTTGGGCTTGTGGACCCATCAATACTAGTACTTGTTATGCAGAGAATTAAAAAGAGGGTGGACATTATATGCAACTTTAAAACGTAATTTGTGGCAAGTTTGAAATTTCTATATCTGAGATTTACTTCAGATCATGTATTTTCTTCCTCATCAAAATGCCTATGGATAATCAACCTGCATTTCCTTCTTGAAAGAGAAAATATTTGCCATGAAAAGTAAAAAAACAAAGGGATGCTCAGGACAAATAGTGAAAAGTTGTGCTTTATTCACGAGCAATTCATGCTCTGATTGCTTGTTTGGATCACATCTTTCAAGGGGTCTTTAATCAGATTATGCTTGTAAGCTCTTCTTGTTTCCTTTATTAATGATACTTGTGGCAAACTAAAACTAAGGAATAAAATTCCTTATTCCTTATGGCTACGCAGCTCAGATAGTAGAAAGGTCTGATGTGAGTTTGGGGAGAAATTGGAGAGTTTTTGTGTGCCCTGAGCAAGCCACTTAATGTGTCCCAGCTCTCCCTGAGGAAGAGCAGCCAAGTCCCCCTGTTTGCAGGGACCACCCAGAGGAGCCCTGGGCTCAGCCTGGCCGCAGATGACTTCTGTTCTTCATTAATGGAGCCTTTAATTCCCCACAATGAAAGCACAGCAGCATCCCTGAAAAAAATTCCACAGATGCTCCCAATCCAAACCAGACCGGGGCAGTTTGGTTTTGTGGTCATCTGAATTTCCATTTTAAAGTCTTGTCGAGCATTCCCACCTTTCTACAGAACTGCTTTTGCAAAGTTATGCCTTCAATCTTTGCTCTTTTCATCTACCACTGATCGAGCATTGAGTCCAGTAGAGGTGCACCCTGTATTTCTAGAGTGAGGAATCAAAAGATACAAAGTCGTGAAAACACAGTATTAAAACTTTGGTTTAAAATATAAATACCTGCTTATTTAAAATAAGTTATTGTTTATTTATTTAAACATATCTGGTCATAACTGATTTTAAAGTATCTTCAGTTTAGGTTTATATTAGATATTGAGAAGAAATTTTCCTGTGAGGGTGGGGAGGCCCTGGCACAGATTGCCCAGAGTTGTGGCTGCCCCCTGGCAGTGCACAAGGCCAGGCTGGACAGGGCTTGGAGCACCCTGGGATGGTGGAAGGTGTCCCTGCCATGGCAGGGGTGGAACTGGATGGGCTTTAAAAACCTTCCTGATCCAACCCAGCCTAACCCAATGCATCCTGACCCAACCCAGCCCAACCCAACC
>VZTX01005602.1:0-51667 GCA_013400915.1 Pardalotus punctatus
GAGCCATGGCCGCCGCTGTCACCGCCTGGCCCGCCGAGCCTGGCCCCTGCCCCGCCGCCCGGCGTGGGGGGCCCGCCGCCTACGGGAGGTTCCCGCGGGAGGCAGGGCCGGGAATGTGTGGGGAAGGTAGGGAGGCGGCACGGGCGAGCGGGGCGCCGGTGCCGAGCGCGGCATGGCAGTGTACACACGCACAGCACACATAACACACAGACACACACACACGCACATAACACACACGCCCCGCCTCCGTGTCGGGAATTTCGGCTGCTCCCTGCAGCCTCGGGAGTTGCTCCGCTGGTGCCGGCCCCGCCGAGGCTGCCTGGCTGCTCGGCAGGATAACGCATTCCCTGCCTTCCCTGCCAGCGCCAGGCAGCCACCGATGTGGATGGAGCGCGGTAACTCGCGCTGCACAGGTGACAGCAGGCAACAAAGGAAGGGCAAGGAATGAGAGAATGCCAGGCTCAGTTGCTCAGTTCTTCGTTATAGTTCCTGTCAGACTCTCGAGCTACCATTAATAATACTCAGTCTTGTTTGGTTTGTTTTTTTTTTTGGTGGGGTTTTTTTTTGGGGGGAGGGGTTTGGGTATTTTTTCCCCCCTAAAGACTTGTGTATGAGATACGAAATAAAAGATTTTTTGTTTGTTTGGGGTTTTTTACTTGGAACTCCCAGATAAAATTAATATTTTACAGAATCACAGAATCAAATAGGTTGTAAAAGACCTCTGAGGTCGTTGAGTCCAATCTGTGACCAAACACCATCGTGTCAAGTACACCATGGCACTGAGTGCCATGTCCTGTCTTTCCTTAATCATCTCCAGGAATGTTGATTCCACCACCTCTCTGGGCAGCACATTCCAATATCACCATTATTATTTAATATCAGTATTATTAGCTAAAGCCCCTGTGCAGATTGCCTGGACACTGTCACTGTGTTCCATGCCTTTCTTCTGCAGGCCATGTGATATGGAAGAAAGGGAATCTTATGCCTCTGAATTACAAGGTAACTCATGGGGTAAAACAAATCTTTAATGGAGAAAAGTGAGTGGTGATGCTTATAGGAACAAAAAGCTATTGGACAGATGTGGAACAGTCCAAATGTACTTATGTTCCAGGAAAAAATTGTCTAATCTTGGAATGCTGGGTAGGAAAGGGTGAGATCACGATGTCTATAAGAAATCATCAACTGTTATTTAAATAATTCATGTTTATTGACAAGCCATGATTTGGAGTTTGGGGGCACTTTCTTCTCTCTAGTTTTGAAACAGCAAGGGTTTGGGTGTTTTTCAGTATACACGTTGATGTAGCTTGGCTTGGTTGTCCTCAGGCCTTGGTTAGTGGAGGTAGGGACATGGTGAGCTACTCACAGGTGCTATGCATCTGCAAGGAACCAAGCATCCTGTGCTTTCTTTCCTTCTTCTGCTGTAATCCTTTGCTATAGTTCAGTAGGTGAAAGTCCCCAGAGCAACAGATCTTCAAAATTATCTGAGATGTCAAGGTATTTCAGCTGCTCTTACTGTTTGCAGTTTGTGCGGGTGTTGGGTGTCTTTTGCTTTTCTTCATTCTTTAAGATGGAAATTCAGACTCCCAGGTGACCTTGTGACTCGATCAGCTGGGGACCTTAATTTCACCTTCTGTGAATTTAGTAGGTTTCTGTGCAAGCTTGAAAAACTGTTCAAATAAAATTGCAGTGTTTGAGGTACAGCAGAATATTTCTTTGAGAAGGTGGTGGTGAACCCATTGACTGTCTATGTCTTTTTACACCCCACCTCCCCCTTAATAGTTCTGCTTTTCTGTATGTATCTTGCAGGCTAAAATGTCAAGGAATACCAGTGCTTTTCTTGGCACCCAGAGGACCATGGTGGCTTTCTTGTGGTGATGTTGGTTTATTAGTCTGTGGTGTGCAAGTCCCTTTTCCTATTTCCTGGCTTTTCTGTAATAATCACTGAGTGTGGGTAGTTGATCAGAGCCTTTGGTTCTTTCACAAAGATGACAGCTCAGTCTTTCAAATATAAATATTTCTGCCTTTCTATTGCCATCTCTTTGTGTGTTCTTCTCCCACCCAGAGGATTATTCAAAATCATTTGTGAACTCAGAATACTACAGACATTAAAGCTTAGGACAGATGTTGTGTAAGAAAGCAAGCCACATGCCACAAACTGAAGTGTACAGTTTCTTCCAGCAGGCTTGCACAATAGGTGACTTCTTAGAGGAAAGGGCCTTTTAATAAGCAGGCTAAATGAGTGCTTGTATGAAGCTTCCGTGTTTGCTTGGCGTTCGTTGCTGGAGGTACTCCTATGTTACCACTTTACCTTAGGATTAAAAGCGTGCACTGAAACCTGAATACCTGCGTTTATAAATTAGTGGTCACCAATCATAGTCTCAAACAAGAGTTTCTTTGCACCCTTAGGTGTCTGTTTAAATTGCTACAAACTCCATAAGCTGTTGCAGTTTTAACTTAACTGGGTGGAAGATCCTGGATATACTTTTCAATGGAAATACGGGCACCGAGAAATGACTGAGCTAGAACTTATTCCTCAACGTTCAGAACTTCTTCCTCAGTATTGGGCATACAGATAGGAAAACAAATTTCATTTGTTGAACTGATTTACTGTGTTTAGACAATCTTAGGCTGATGAAATTGCCTGGGAGACTAGTGCGGTTGGTCCTCTTGAAAATTGGAAAAACTATTGATCACAAAATACGTAATGATTAACCTGCTGCCACACTGTTAATATACACACTCAGAACAACCTACTTTTGACATTTTTTAGATCTTACGATGTGATGGGCCAGGCATGAATGTTTGGTGTTTCTTCTTTTCCATCTTCTATTGCAGATGGAGTATTATAAATGTTGATTGGTCATTTAGTCTCCAAATCAAACTATTTTTTTTAACTACATCATTAGACTCTACTTAGACTCTAGTGACAGATGGTATGAAATAAATATTAGCACAAACTCAGTCTTGCATTTTGTGCTATTACACTGAATGATCTTGTTAACAGAATAACAGAAGTCAGAGCTCTGCTAACATCTTTAGGTTTTTTCTTGTCAGTTCATTATGATTCCAGAACCTAGAAAAGTCTTAGAAGTTCTTCTGTAAGCTTATGGAGGCAGTTGAGGACCTTTATTGCCACCTTGCTTAAAGACTAAATATTCACATAGAGACATGAATCCCTTGAGAGTATGACTTTGCCTTGGTTTATTTTAGATTATTTTTGTAGATCTGATGAAGCATCCTTAAGTCTGGTGCAACTGCATTTATCTTTAGCAAGCAGCAAATGAATAAGTGCTCCTCAGTTTCATGGCTTCTACTCAGAGTGCTCTAGGTAGTGATAGTGTCACAAGAGGATTGATTTCACACTAGTTTATGTTAAGAAAAGCCATTAGCAACGTTAGAGGCAGAATTATGGGCTATATTAGAGGCAAAAACTAAAAATGCAGACTGAGGACGAAACTATATATTTTCTTCTCTGGTCCAGTTACCTGCCTTCTATCCATGAGTAGCTTGCTGGAGATGGAGAGTATTGGAACAACTCTTTCCTTGCCTTATGTCTTGCATTCGTGAGGCTGGAAAGCATCATAGGTAGAAAGCACTTTTTTTCCTCCCTCTCTGGGCTTCAGAATGTATTCAGTGCAACAAAGCCCAAATAACTCTTAACACATTTCCAAGCGTGTTGTGGTAGGTCTTAAAAAGTTCTATTGTTTGATGACAGCAGAAATGAGCTTTTGTGGGAAGACATTTCCTTCGGTTTCCTTTTTCTTTCAAAGCCATTTGTATTAGTCCTGCTTAAGAGTTGTCTGGCTATCAAACCTTTCAAGCCTTTCAAGTTGCCTAGATAACTTTCTTAGCTGGTCTGTGGAAATGTCTTCCTCTTGTTTGTTTCTTTCAATGTTGTGTGCAACAAACACTTAACTGAGAGAAACCAACTTTCTGTGGTACTCTGTACTCTTCAGCAACCTACTAATATGGGTTCTTACTACTAGTTTAATGATAAAGGGAACATGGGTCTTTCATTTAGTGTTATTCTCTTTCTTGTGTGGGTAATGCTAATCTATTCATCTTTTGACTCAAAGAAGATGAAGTGTGTCTTGACACCTGTTTTACCTTTTTAAAGCAAATTAAAAAGTCCTCTCTTTTGTCTTGAAAATAACTGGTTCTTTGCTTTCCAGTCCCTTTGATTCTCCAGATGACACAGTAAAACTTTAACGGAAGTTAATTGCAGTACTCACTGTAGTTTTACAGCCCTAAATAGGTATGCTTATCTGCAGACAGTATTCTGCTTGTTCTGTTTCCACTCCATCTGTTCCCTCGCTCTCTCCTTTCCTTCGAAGAAAGATTATTTCTGTAAAGGAGCTGACAGATGATTTTGTTGTTATTTTTGTGAGATTTGGTGATGGCCGAGAGGTGGCAATAAAGACTGTTGAATATTTTGCATGTTTTCACAATTTAGCGAGGAAAAAAACCTCTGTTACCCAGCTGGGAACCTGCAAGTAAGCCAGGATTGCTTTCTGTTCTGCATCTACTTCTTTAGATTCTTCTTATGAGTGATAGCACTCCAGCTACCTGCTTTACCTGTCCTGGGTTCTGCTAAAGTTGAAGGACTATGAGCAGGTGTTGGCAGTTCATCTGTTTTTAGCCTGTGAAGGGCCTTTGAGTGTAAGTAATGTTCTTTCTGGCAGTGCTGCAGACAAGTTGTGGATTTTCTTGGTTTTAGACTGACAAATTATCATTAGTTTATGAAGATTTAAATAGAAGTTGCTGAGGTTCTAGTAATAATGTATGGCATAGTTATGAAATATCTTGTCTTTGGAGATCTGTAGGTTTCCAGAGGGAGATTCCTGTAGAAGGAGTTGAATATTGTTTGGCAGTAGGTTTGCTTATCTTATGTTGGTCAAAGTACTGATAGAAAGGCTTTTAAGTTTTATTTTGGTAGATTCTGCATATGTAATAATCTTTCTTAATTGACAAATATTTACTTAGCTACATCTTTAAGGAATAACCAGTAGATCAAACCTGATGTTTACAACTCCACTTCTCCATGTAGTTTAAAGACAGTATCATATTAAGCTAAACTGTGCAGGTGTTTCCTTTGAACCCATAGCTCATCCTAAAAAAGACCCAAGAGGAAGCACCTGTGAACTTGCAAGTTTTTAGACTTGTAGATTAAAGGGGAGGACTAATGGATTTTGCAGTAAGTGTCTTTGGTTCCTAAGAGCCAGAGTTCTTGGGCTGGCATATTCTTCTATTTCCCTGTAATATAATTCCTCTTTGTAGAATCAAGGATCTCCTTTATTTTGAGAGACTGTGGAGAATAAAGGGCAATCCCTTCAGGCACTCCAGAAGCTCACCTGTGTCTGATTCTAAGAGGTGAGGTTGTTTTTCCATGTAAATGTTTATTTTGACGCCTAGGTATTTCCCTCAGTAGGAACGTGATAGTTGCATTCTACACAGTTGTCCTGGTATGATTTGAATATGATGCCAATACTCACAAGCTACACAGGTTCTTCTGGCCACCTGTGTAAGTATTTGTTGGAATAAATGCTGTCCTGACAATGTAGCGTAAGTTTCTGGACAACGTAGAATACACAAACCTTGTCCTATGCTGACCGTATCAGCAGGAGGAGAGAACTGCCTGTAGGCATCCTGCTGCTGAGGTAAAGAACATCTGCATTTCTGATTCATGGGGGAGAATCACGGACTAGCTGTGGTCAGAAGGCCCTTCTGGAGGTCATCTAGTCCACCCCAGGCTCCCTGCAGACTCAGCTACAACAGTGTGCTTATGGTCATGACCAATTGAGCCTGGAATTTGGCCCAATAGTGCAAGTAAAAGATTATGTTCTAGTTTTAGTTAGTCTGTTTGGATTCCTTGCTGAACTTATTGCTGTTGAAGGCTTGATAAATTATAAAACTCAAACTTTTTTCTTGTTCAAATATGTAATAAAACTTTTTTTTTCAGCTGTTGTAGGTAATGTGTTTTTCCTAGCTAACTTAATTTTTAATAGTCAAAGGATGCATGCATTCTTCTTATACTGCCTGTGTGTGGTAGTCTTGTAAAGCTGTGGTACATTCTCCCAAGTTCTGCTATACAGATTCTTAAGTAATTTTTAAAATTTATTTAAATACTAATTATCTGGTTGCATAAGTAAGACTTCTTTGCACTTCATTTTGCCTGTTAAAAATGCGGTTTCTGAAATTGCTTTTTAAAGAAACATAAATCTATATATGTCTTCTGTACGTTACTTGATCTGTAACTTACGGGAGAAAAGTCTCTTCTGGTGCTTGACTCTGAGTAAGCTTGTGAGTGAGAAACTGAAAGTGAAACAATCTTATTTTCTGTTGCCGAAGGAGAAATATGAAAAGTAGCTGAAGTAAAAATTACTAGTAAGAGAATTTATTCAGAAATTATTATTTGAATATTGAGAACATCTGCAAAGGAACTTAATATTTTTGATCCTTTGGAATTCTTTAAAGAAGAAAAACAATTATTTATTTAAGCTATTCTGTTTGTACTGGTTCCTTCTGTTTGTTTCTTTCCAGTGCTTCCTTGCAGAACAGTCAGCCTGTATGAGAATAATGCTAGTATTCTCCATGAAAAGACAAAGGGTTAATTTGAGAATAGAGAAATGCACTTGAGAATAATACAATACTGACAAGTGTCCTTCAGATTCATCTTGAATTCTGGCATAGGTTCAGTTCCTTACTGGCCCACATGAAGGAATGCTGTAGAAATAGTGTAAGTGGTTCAGAAGGAATGATGCCTCTTGTCACTTTGTGGGAGCCACTCCTGCCACGCTGAAATGGGGTTTGATGTCTGACTTCTGAAAGGAAGATTTGTCACCGTTCTGGAGAGAGACAACACTTTTTTTTTTTGTTTGTTTGCTTGTTTCTGTTTGTTGATAATGCCAGGAGATAACCAGAGATAACCCTGTTGTGAAACATTCATTCTTACAGCTTATCCGTCCCATTTTGTGGTAGGGAATGTGTACCTATATGCATAAAGAGAAGCTTCAACACAAGTCACTCAGAATCAGGGAGGAGTTTCTGCTTTTAAATAATCCTAACCATTCTTTAATGAAAATATCATCTGGTTTATGTTATGCAAGTTCCACAAACTTTCGGCTTTTGAAATTTAAGCTGTTCAATTTAAAATGAGTTTTTCCATAAAATGTAAATGCTTTCAATGCAGCGCTTTTCTTGGTTATTGAGAGGAAATTATGTTATTAAATAGGTAGTGGTAATAGAATGATCTGCCTTTTTTTGCAAGATAATACTCGCTTATTGATAAAGATTCTGCCATTCCTGTGCAATTTGGGATGCCGTTGTGATATCAAAAGTCCTACTGCTTTATGCTTTTTCTAGTAGCCTTTTTCCAAGCCTGTTGTGAAAGTTACTAACTACCTAAGACTGTGGTTTTGCAAGTTCATTTGTAATATATGTATCCAGTCCACATGCTTCACTATTAAGCAAGCCAACAGCCTTTCAAAAACTTCTCTGAAATAATGGATAATTCCATATCCTTAAACTGGTATGACTTCTGTTCTGAAAATGTATCCTGAATATAGACATCTGTACTATTCCTGTCTAAATCAGAGTACTTATGGTAAAGAGAGTTCCTTGGCCCAGTGTGTTCCTTTTACTAAACAACTAATATTTAGCATTTCAGACTTGTGAAACTATTTCTGTTCAGAAATTTAAAAAAAAAAAATCATAGTATTTGATCTTATTTTCTTGTTCTTTCACATACCTTCTCATTCAGTGCTTTCCTATTTCAACTCTCTGTTAATATCAAATCTTCTGTCGGGAACCCTGTTGCAAAGTACCATCTTCCCGCTTACCTTTTTTCAGGGTTGTGCTATCCTGTCTGTTTAGGTTGTGTTTGTCAACATTGTTTTTTCACCCTAAATAACATTATGTAAACAGATTAATTCCTAAGGCGCTTTTTTTTTTTTTTTTTTTTTTTTTAACATGCAAGGTAGAAAAGTATGAGGCAAAANAAGTCAGGAAGGAGTTCAGCATCCTAGTAGGGAGTACAAGAGTACAAGAGTCAGCTGGGAAAATAATTCATCTCTTCCCTCTCCTTCCTCATTTTCCTTTCTGCCTTTTCTCAGCACCTTACAGGGCTTTGGTGGCAGTCTCTTGTTGTTTTCTTTTGGATGGATCTTGATGCAGATGGATTTATCCAGGTTTAGGGTCCAGGAATAAAAATAATTATTTGAGAGTGTCCCATCCTTTGAAAATAACCATTTTGGATACTTGATCTTCAATACTCAGTATACTGCTCTGAGATGTTAAAGTAGAAGTAGAGCCTACCACACTCATTTTCTTTAGTTCTTGCCTTTTAGTTATCAATGTGGAAGAACATTAAAGGTCATTTATAGATACCTGGGATCCTTTTTCTTTTCCTCTCTCATGCTCTGCTAGTAATTTTTAGGTCTTACATGCCAAGCAGTATTTGATTGGTTGACACAGCACCTGCAAGGATATTTTGACAAAATGTTAGTTTTTATGGGTTTTTTGCAGTTCCTTGGAAAGACATAAACAGTAATTAATTCTGTATCAGTTTAGAAGTGTGATACCAACAAACTGCTTTGATTTTTTTTTTTTTTCTTTTTTTTTTTTTTTTTCCCCCTAAGGATCATGTGTGGAGTGACATTTGCAGTGGGCGGATCTCAGAATCTGTTTGAGTCTGGAAACTTCAGAGAAAGTCAAGGAAGGAAATGGGAGGAGTGTGTTGCAAAAGAAGTGAAACGAGTGCTTCTCATCTGTATTTGCATGACTTCTTGCAGTGTTCCACAGTGTGCCTAACCTTTACCTTCTGCTGTGCCAGAAATGCTGTCTGCCCTGTATTAGAGCAGTACTGCTCATTTGCCCTGCTGCACACCGCAGAATTGCAGCATGAGTTGATGGGGTTTTGGTCAATACTCCACATTAAATAATGAACTGTGTGAATCTCTGGGGTTAAGTGTATTTGTGCAGTCTAGGTTACTGCTCCAAGAAAGAGTCCTGGGGCAGAAGCTGGAATAAGTTCTTAGGAGAAGGTTGCAGGAAAAAAGGATCCCGTGTTGAAGGAAGTTGAACACTGACCCTGAAAATTATCTTTTTCAGTCTTTGTTTTGGAATTTGTGTGAGATACAGGCTTTTTATGAGCACATCCCAAGTGTTTTCCTCACATGGGGATATCTGCTTTGAGACTGTTCTACCTTTTTCCTTCAGCAGTGGTAGGAAAGAGTGGTTGATTGCAGAACTTGAAAATTAAGTCAATTGTAGCTATGGTCTGACCAAGTATAAACTACTATCTGATGCAAAGTAATCTGAAAAATAAAGTCTTTGATGTTACAGTTATGGCAAATTGGTCAAACTCTTCACTTTATTATTTCTATCAACTTACATTGCCATCTGTAAAATGAAGGAGATAATGCATTTTCATCCTCCACAAATATTGTGAAAATAAATTAATATTTGTGAAGGGAGAGGGAGCATTCCCATTTTTGAGTTATGAATAGTAATTTCTTTGGCATTGTCCAGGATAGGTCCTGCTTTTTATTTAGGATGTTGGTTTGTTGTTTTTTAAGAGAAGGTGTGGCAGACATTTTCTTCCCTTTAAGAAGGTAGAAATCAAGACAAGCTGAAATAGCAGGGATCATGTTAAGAGTGAGAAATAGATTCTCTAGAAGCAGGTGGAGCCACTTACTGCAGCTGTTTGTGGTCATTCACCAGGTTATCAGCATGTTGGTTTCATTCTGACAGGTAGATTTTGGAGTTTCAGTTAAGAATTTGTGAGGCAGGCTGTCCAACTTACTCCAATAAGAGTTTCAGTTCTTACTTGGTTGACATTTAATTTAATGTAGTTGCAAGAAAACCTTTGGGAACATGTGCAGGTGTATTTCTAATGACAAGCTGGGACGTGAAAGAGGAGCCATCTCTTGCTTTGATACAGCTGTTACTGAAGCATGATTTATGAACCCGTAGTACTTCTAAACTTCAGGTCAGTCCATGTAACACATCTCAAAGACATATTAGGGTGTGGTGTTTTCAACCAGTGAATAGGATTTTGTAAACTAAATTTTGGGCCAAAATTTTTTCTTCTTCCACAGTGTGCTGCTTGTAAAGTGCCGCTGCATGATGTATAGGTGCCTACAGTTAGAAAGTTTTGTACTTTCCATTATTTCTTTTACTGTGTTGTCCTGCTCAAGTAACAAACTCAACCTGGTCTGTGTAAAGTACGACTAAAGCTGAAAATGTCTGACTGACTGAGAGACTTAAATGGACCTTTAAATGTCTTCACCTCAACTATTCTTTAATTCTATGTACAGTGAAGTTCTTGTATTCTCTGATAAGCACATTTAGTTTAAAAAAAAAGGAGAAAAGTTTTACTAAAGCTTAATTAGAAAAGTATAGATTCAGTCACGTTCTTTAATAGAGCATGTTTGTTATAAAGAAGTTGACAAGTCTAGGTACTACTAAAACCAAGCACAGGTAAACTCAGGCTCTTAAAACTGGGATTATGGGTAGGAGTCCAAGGTCCTGTACAGGCAAGTGCAACAAAACCCCTGCAAAGGTTTTGTTTTTCTGCATAGGAAAGAGTTGTATGTCCTCTCTTTTTTTTTTTTTCTTTTTTTTTCCCCCCCTCTTCCTAGTAGAAATTCCTAGACTATGAGATACATTCCTTATTTTGGTAGGAAGTAGTGGTGAGTTCCAGCTGAAGTATTGGAAAATCTTTCTTGGTGCCTGAGCATTGGCTGTTTTTTAGGGACTTCATCCTATCCATGTATAGTGTAGTCTGGCATGCGATGAGTAGGTGCTTCAGAGTATATTAAAAGCTGTTTTGGAGATTGTGAGTAGTCACTGCCCATGCTTGTTTTACTGCTCTATTTTATAAAAGGACACATCTATAAAATGGAGTTCAAATAAATAGTTTATTTTGCTTATTGCAGAAAGATTTGTGCAATTCTTAAATATTTAGATCTCAGGTATCTGAACATTTCAAATTAAAATGTAGGAATGCTCTCTGATAGGACAATGTGCCTGTTCTATCTATTAGCTGGTATCTGGGGAGTCTCCAAAATAGATATATCCAGTTTATCTCATGACACATATTTCTGAAATGTATGTTTGTTAGGCTGATGTTTTGTTTGCTTTTTTTTTTTGTGTGTGTTTTTTTAATATATCCTCTAAAATCTGGTAGGGAAAACTGCTGCAGGAGAGAGGTAAGGCACTGTTTCTGAGATTGCACAATAGGTATAGCGAAGGAGTAGAGCTAATCCCAGCATTGCATGTTCTAGCCACAAAGTTGTCTCAAGTATTGTGCAAATCCTAAAGAAAAACTGTAATAAAAAAGAATTTCTCACTTCTGAACCAAGAGTGTTTTGTCATGTTTTTATCGTCAAATGCTGTAAAATCTGCCAAATTTGTGACTCATGTCCATGCTGGGTACTGCATTTGCACTTAATACAGCAACAGACTGTTGCCTTAGGCACATTAGTTTGAGACTGTGTTGGAGCTTAGTTCTTTCATCATAACCCTGACACTGGAATGTGCATGCACTGAACTGTCGCAATTGTGTGAAAAGACCTTGTGAATATTTTCCAAATAAAAATGTTCTTGTCACCTTTCATCTGCAAAAGCCACTGCATGTATCATTCAGGCAGTGTTCGCTCTAACATGCTAAATTGCTGTGCTACCTAAAGCCAGTAGTGGTTAGTAATTTATTTGCTGGTTACTGCCAGAGAGCTGAATTGTGAGTACAATGAGACACCATGGAGTGTGGGGCAAAAAGGGCCTGGTAAATTGTTCTGTTTGTTGTATTTGAAGGTATTATAGGGTATACCACATACAGGAAGTGGTGATGGTAAAAATACAGTCTCAAATAGTGCAGTGTACACAAATAGCCTTTTATTTAATCCTTTCTTATGCAGAATATGTTTTCCTTTGAGCTTGTAAAGGATAATATGGTTCTAGGCTGCAGCAGGAGGTAGGCTTGCCAGTAGGGATGTACTGCAGTGTATATTTAGTCCATTATAGCTGTGTATGTCTAACGTATTATCGGCGTCTTGGAAAAAATCTTTTACTCTCTAAATCTGGTACCTATTCAAATTTGACTTTAGCATGCAGGGAGTTAAAGTGTTCCATAATCCTCCTTAGCAGTAACATATGTGCTGGACTACAGCAGCATCCTCAGTTGCTAAATGATTTAGAGGAAGTATTTTTTGGGGGGATCCATGTAACACTGTTTTCATAGGACTTGCACAAGAAACCTATTTTTGCTCAAATAAAGCCTTTAATAACCTTTTCAGTGTCTTCATTGTAAAGATCAAATAAACTGCTCTAATGATTGTAGAATAGCTGTAGTGATACAGTTCTCTGCGATGAAGACCTTGGTACAAATATTTTTGTGGCTGCAGTCACTCTGAAACTTTGACCTTTCGGAACAACAGTATTTTGTATAATGCTCTAATGAGATTTTTAAATGCTTGCTCTCAGCAGTGTCCCATCCTTTACCATTATTTTGACATTTTCATAAGACATCAGTAGTGTTTGAGACTTTTATTTCTGCAAATATGTCTGTCCAAGGAGGTAGTGGAAAACGGACCACAGGGATAAGCTTGTCATTCTCCATTTAAATGAAAAAGAAACGGAACACTTGCGCCTTTTTACAAGGCCATAGGAATGGCAACACTAAAGACTTCTGGTTTGTGTTCTGTAACACAGAAAAAGTATTTTGGGGAAAAAATACTTATGTATTGATCATGGAGTCTCCTGTGCTTTCCTTCCAGACACAATCCCTTCTTAGCCTTGTCTTCTCAAGTATCTCTCTCTCTGCTGCTTCCTCATCACAGTCACATTCTGTCATTTGGCTAATCTGAAGCTTTATATTTCTGTGTGGGAAATATCAGGTTAAAATACAGACAGATGATCTTTTTTGTAGACATGGTGTTTACATTGCCAACCCAGAAAACACCAGCCCTGTACTACTGGACTTCACTGCCCTCCTACTGTGTGTTGTAACCTGAACAGTCTCTTTCCCCACAGTCCCGAATTGCTGGTCTTGTGCCTCTTAGCACATCCCCAACCTCCAACCAAAATATCCTAAATAATCTCTTGTTCTGTCTCAAGTCTTGTTTTCTTACAGGACACTGTAGGTGAAAAGGTAGATGATGATCTGATAACTTGTTCATTTACCAGGAGCCATTTCATTGTGTAGCAGTTGGCTCTGGTTGAGTAACTGTGTGCAGAAACACTGAGTTCCATAAGAAGAAGGTAATTGGCAATGCTGTTGCATCTCCCATCATACATCTTGTTTAGCATTAATAATGCTGGAGTTAGTTAACCTTTCTTTTGGAAAGAAATTACTTCTCTGAGCTGTTTGCTGAAGGATGCTTTTGTTGTGAAATAAAATACTGAAGTCATTTGCACTTTCCTGATAAGAAGAAAAAAGAACACAAGGGTGTTAAACTTAGTGAAATGAACATCTTTTTGCTAAAACTCTGCTACTTACAGGATTTAAAAATACCAGTTTTCTGCAGATTTTTGGTCTTTTGTACTATACCCGTTGCCTTTCTCCCAGCGTGTTAACCTCATCTGTCTTTGACACACTCCCACTAGAATGCAGATAACATTTGGTATGGCTAGGCGTGAGCTACCTACATATTTCTTAATTAGCCAGTGTGTACATACGGGTTGGCCAGCTGGCTTTCTCTGAACAGAATATATAATGTTGGCTTTTGCCTGCCTTTTCCCTCAGTTCGGCTGTTCTTAGACATCTCTCTTATACTCATCCACCAACTTTTTTTTTTTTTCCTCCTTTCTGTGGACTCTTAATAGCTTTGAGATCTAGATGATACCAGTCATTTCAGAATAAACTTGGAAGAGACAAATTTTTCTAGGGGTGGGAAGGAGATTGCTAAGAGAAAATGAAGTCAGTCTTAGGTTAGGTGAGTGACTATCATCTCTCCTCACTGTAGTTTAGTTTGCACTGTGTAGTGGTTTCAGAGCTTGATTCCTTCTGTTTTAAGCTGAGAGATGTGTTTAGGAACTTGCTGAATGTGCTCCAACCTTTAATGTGTATTTAGTGCATGGAGCTGCACTAGAAGTAGTCCAGAGCAAATCTGCTAAATGTGACTGGTGTGAATTCAGGATTTTTGTTACCAGCTGTTCCACTCTACAGATCTGCTCTTGATAATTCTTTAACTTGTTGCTAGTGAAGTAGCTGTAATTATAATTTTCAGTTTAATATTACTAAAACATTCTGAAGCACTCCTGTCAACTATTTGTAACAAAATTGGTGTTGTTAATTCACTGTTTCCCATATTGGAAGAGGGGGAATTTTTTTGTTTTTTTTAAAAATTATTTTCTTCTTCTCTGTAGATTAAATAAGATATGGGAAATACAAGAATGCAGAGGTAGTTGAGCAGATTGCCTTACTCTAGATCCCCTGCTTTTTAAATGCACATGTTTTCTAGAGCATGGGGGTAGATGCAGTGTCTTAAGAAATGAACTCATCTGCTACACATATTCTCATAGAAGTTCAGTCTTGTGGCCTCTTGATTCGATTGTGCTACTAGCAGTCAGCTAACCTTCAAGATCAGCTGTACAAGGGCTACCGAAGAAGACCTTCCCAAAGCATCCTGTAATGTTTTGCTGTAGATATTTTGGGGTGGGACATGCCCCAAAAGGTAGGAGTTACGTAAACATATACTATAAAACAGAAAGGAAACAAGTAGTTCTGTGAGCACCAGAAGTAATGATGCCTAATTTCTTAGCAGTTTATGTCTTGTGGTTGATTGACTCTGGTGATGTGCAGGTCTCAACTGAAACTTCCCCTGTAACTGAGGGCAAAAAATGGAAAGTGGTTTATAAATGCCATCTTGTGGAGTTTTCTTACAGGCAGTATATAATGAAGCTCATATTGAAACCTTCCCTTGCAAAAAACAGTGATGGATTATTATTGTTATTCTTACTATCTACTGGCCACCTTTTCTGATGAAATTTGTGAGTGCTTAATATATTTGAAAATTTCTACTGCTGTCGCATTTAAAGAAAATCCATCTACAGGCTTGGAAGTCATTAGTGAACCATACATAGACATCCAACACAAGCAAATGGGCCTTAGTTTCTAAGACAAGGCTGAAAAGATGTAAAGGGATTGAATTAGAGTGGCAGCAGCACTGTTGTAGTACTGCATGAGATCTGTTTTTTTACATAGGTAAAGACAAGCATTTTTATCAGTGCTACATGTAAGTGTATTAATACAGTAACTTGTTGGTGTTACAGATTTATTATATGACTAATTTTGTGTAGCAAATTATATTTGAAATTCAGGTGGTTGGTGGGAGTTTTTGTTTGGCTGGGGTTTTTTGTCCAGGGTTTTTTATATGAAATAATCCTAGCTTTTTTATGCCACTGCTCATAGATCTGTCTAAAGGCTTACCTTTGTTACTTCATGGAAAAAATATAGTTTTTAGTTCCTTAGTTGAAAAATGATGGAGAAGAGTTTAACAGCCTCTCCAATAGTATGACGGATGATTGGTAACGAATATGTAGGAAAGAGCTCCAAATATAAAATAAGAATATCTGATTTTGTTACATAGAGAGAGGTTTCTTTAGTAGGAAGGAGATTCTGTTTTATTGAAAAGCTTGAAATCGGCTTGTTAGAGAGAAAGCACAGCTGTGCCTGTGTGTCAGATGAAAAGTGATGGCACTGCTTGTTGTGACAGAGGAGAATAATGTGAATGTAAAGAGTTTAACTTTTAATTTAGGGTTCTGGTGATTTAAAATGTGCCATCAAGATTGTCTAATAAACCAGTAATTGCATTAAGAAATGGCCCTGAGGGAAACTCAAAACAGACAGATACAGGTTTCCCTGGAACACCCTGTTAATGTTCTACATTTTCACTATGAATGCAAATGTTTGTGTTTAGAACTTGAATTGAAATGGCACGGAACTCTAGACAAATGGAAATAAAAGTTAAAAGGTCAGTAAAATTACTTCTTCAGGAGAAAATTTTATTGGTATATATACTATGTAATCTCAGGCTGAATGGTTTGCCTAGTTTCTGGGACATAGTAGTATCTTAATAATTTGAAAACATTTACCCTTTATGAAAAGTACTTTTTCTCATATATTTGAAGCATTTATGTCTGTCATAAATTTCGCACAGTTAATGTGCAACAGCAATCTGGTGCTTGAAACACTTTATGAAAATACTGCTGTTTGTTAGTATTTCAGTGTGGTGGTGGTTCTGCTTTAATAATCCAGTATGTGGCACTCAGTTTTAGTGAACTTCCAAAGCAGTTTTGTTTTCCAAGATGTATTTGGCTTGGGTCAAGAATTTAATGAATTCATATTTAATTTTTATCACAGAATGGGTCAGGTTGGAAGGGACCATAGTGAGTCATCTGGTTTAACCTCCCTGCTCAGACCAGGGCCATCCCAGAGCGCAGTGCACATGATTGTGTCCAGAGGGCTCTTGGATATCTCCCATGAGGGAGACTCCACATCTCTCTGGGTGATATGTCCCAGTGCTCAGCCACCTGCACAATAAAGAAGGTCTTCCTCATATCCAGGTGGAGTTTCCTGTGCATCTGCTTCTGCCTGTTGATCATTTGGTAAAGAAAATGGAAACATCCTATGATTTCTGTTTTCACTTACTTCTATTTGTCTATTGAGCTAACTGTATTATTAAAAATACCTTTAATTGAAATCTGTTTTGAAAGTGTGTTCATAATCCTCTTGCCCCCTATACAATACTTGCACCTTGAGGTTAAGGTTTTTTTTGTCCTACCATTTTGAAAAATAAACTGTTGCTGTCCAGGTAAGAAATGCAGGGAGGCCAGGCCTTTTGTGAAGGGGAACTCTTGCTCAGTTCATGTGGTTTGGCCCCTGCTGCTGAGGCAAATGAAATCAAGGGAGCCAAGCCTAAGTTAATAAATTTTACTAAGCTCATGAAGTTTGACTTCTTTCTGTCATGTCATATACCAGGGAGTGGCATACAAAGCCAGGAAAGAAAGAGAAGCAAAGCAGCTGGTAGTTTCAGGGAGCCAGGGAGCAGAAAAAAAAGAAGGAAAAGAAACTGCAGCATATGCAATGATAAATTTATGATTTTAATCAAAATGTTTTCACACAATCTTTTTTAAAGTAGTTGTAATCATGATATATACAGTGGGAATGGTACTAATGAAACTTAGAGAGGATTTGAGAGGTTAAATGAGCCAAAGCAGGTTTATGACTTGTCACTCTTTAAACCCGTGGAAACAGGTATTTGCTACTATGGTGGTATACCATGTTTGGTCTAATCAGCACTGTAGTATTCTGTGAGGATAGCAACTTGTTGCTTCTTTTAGGGTTAAGGAAAGTTTTTGTAAATTACAGGAAACTCAGTCTAGTGTTTCTTTCTCTCCTTTGAGCCAACAACCATTTTTTTTTTCCTGCAGCTTTTACAGAAAGCAAGTAAAAAGTAAAGGCTGATAACTATGTGCTTTGATGTTCATTAAAATTGAACAATTACTCTCTGTATCACTAGGGCTGCTTAAGTCCTGTTAACATTCCATAAATGAAGGGAATACACTGATGTTTCTTTTGTTTTAGGTTAGAGTAGAACAGTAGGAATTTCACAATATTGCATCTTGTATCATAGTGGAGACAAGATTCTGGTTATTGAATGTGAGATTGTTTCTAATTAAGCTCTTCCTGTTTTCCATGGACTTGTGGTTAGTGTTAAAAACCCCCCAACAAAACAAAAACCACCTCAGGTGTAGGGGAAACAGAGGAAAACAGCAGAGCTTAGTGTAACATTTCCTATTTCTCTGACTGAGCATTTGAACTTTTCTTACTCTCCTATTCTGGAAGATTTAGAAAGTAGCATGTTACATGGTTGTATACAATAGTATTAATCTTAGACAAATATTCAGATTTTCCATAGTTTACGTCTTGTGGGGGATGGATGGGTAGGCGGGATGTAGAAATTTGTTTGAATATCAATGTCTTCTGTGTCAGGTGTAGTGTGCAAAAAACAGTTTTATTGAAGTCATCTGTACCAGATTTGTTATCAGTTAACTGTGTGAAATCAAAATAATGGCCATGGTCCTAAAACAGCAACAAATTCTATGTGTGATGATCCCAAAATATTAATGGTAAAGCAACAATAGGAGTGTTGCACGTGAAATGATGACTTGCTGACAGGCATAAAATTGCTACAATTCAGTAGGACTGTGATCAGGCAAATGCTTGTAACAAAATACATGGACTCAAAAAGACCTATAAAAAGTAACCAGCTTTAAAGTGCTGTCAAACGCAGTTTTACTTTTTGTGTGACCTTTCCTCTCAGACGTTCTTAAAAAAGGGTGGCTCTTCCTTCTGTGGAAGAGGCAAGTGGAACCTCTTCTGTTATGTGGATCTGTAATGACACTTGTTTGGTGTACCATGGAGATGAAACACTACACAGCTCTTGGAACTTTATACAGATGTATGTATCTAGTGGTGGCTTATGTAATTAATTTGATAGACAGTGGAAATTAAGGTTTCTAGTTCCAGGTCTAAGCTTCAGAAGATTTTTCTTCTAACAGGCATCTCTTGATCCAGGAGAAAGGATAATAAATCACAAGACTTGACTTTCTTTTCATACTGCTTTCAATATACAAAATTTCAGTTTCCCAGGCTAGAAAGCTTAATTTCTCTTCCCAGTGTTGCTAGAAATCTTGTGCATCTTTCTAAGCCTTAGTACATTTAACATGAAGTGAGATACTGAACCTGTGAACCTATTAAAACAGCCAAGAATGTTAAATCTTCCAAAAAGGTAAGCTAGAGGGATGAGGCAGTTCAGCAGCTGACTTGGTGCTTTTCTCATGACATTGTCCCCAGCAACAGCCGTGTTACATCTTTTGGGGTTTTGCCCCAAGGTTTGAGCTGCATGAGGAGTATGCTTGAAGCCAGGTGTCATTATTAGTCATGTTTTTTGGGGTACTATTCAGCTCTGCTACCATCTGCAGTAACATTTGTCCTGAAATGACACTGCAGTGTGTATATTTATGTAATGTTGTTTGTTTGTTTTTCAGACACAGGATGAACCCACTGATACAAGATACAGCTAGCTAAACAGCTATAAAATGCCCAAATTTGGGTCTGCAAAAACAGTTCAAGTTGAAAATTCTGACAGCAGTAGCACCATGGTGGAAAAAACAACTGCAAGAAAGGTAACAAAATTATATTAATGCACATTTAATTTCAGTAAAATGAAGCATATTTCATTACTTTTGTTGCTGTAATGGGTAGAAATAAATAGGAATCTGTGTTCTGATATCTTGAGTATTGAAAAAAAATTAAATTTTTACATTGCTTTAACTGTAAGTTAAACTGTGGGACAGAATCTGACTACTATTGTAACTTGCAAGTTAATTTAAAAGGAAGCTGGATGCTTTGGTTTTATTTGATATAAGTTAGTGTATAGTCTCCATATCTTAGTTAATATGATGTCTTTGTATATTCACAAGAACAATGATCCATATTGTGTTTTATTTTACAGTGTATTACTCTGTAACAAACACATTTGTGAAGGCCTGTGACAGAGCACAGATCAAAGCAAAACACCAGTTTCTTATCTTCCTTTTTAACACAGGGATTTATTCCCTCTGTTAGAGGACTTGAAAGCCACAAACGCTGCACAAAGCTTAAGAGTAGTTCCTGTACAAGGGAGTCTCATTTAAAAATTGTACAATCATTTTTTGAGTGCTGGATAATGAATTAATATGGGAAGTCCAGTCATGCTGAAGGGTGGTTTGTTGTTTATAAATGTGAAGTATCCCATAATTTTCAGAGTTCTGGAGCCAAGTTGCAAATCACCCAGTTCTCCAATTTGTCTGCCTCGTACACTTGTACAATAGACCACGGGTTTATCTGTACTGCTAATGAATAACAGAAGCTGGAATAATACTCTGCATTGAGAATGATGAGTTACATGTATATTGCCCTAAGGAGAGAGAATCTGTTTGTCTCCCAGCAATCTTTAGAACTGTCTTCTCTAGAAAGGATTTTCTGTAAGTGTGTGTGGTCATACTTACTCTTTTGATGAAATCTGAATTCTCTGCAAGACCATTTGATGAATAGATATAAGACAGGACGAGGTTAAAAAGCAGGAAAAGATTAGAAGATTCAGCATCTACTTCTAAATTTTTGTCTTCCAAAAATGTTCATAGAAACCTTTAGACCTTTTAATCTGTTTCCAGTTTGTTTCCCAGTAAAGTGAGGCAAAGGTAATTCTTTCTGCTCACTCTGATGAACTACTTAGATAAGAAGAGGAAGATAACAGAGTAAAATGGGGATAGGAAATTTGCTTACTAGTAAAGGGATGAAATAATGTTGGGTTTTCTTTCTTTTTGTTCTGGTCCTTGTTTGGGATATGGTCAAGTTAATTGGAGTGTCATTCAGTAATTTAGGGAAGGAGGAGGGAATGGAAGTTTGACAAAGGCTCTGTGATTATGGAGTCCCAGTGATGGACTGATTGATACCAGAAAGTAAGCTGATAAACTGCTTGCACTGTTTTATCTAGTGTTGCTCACTGTTCACCTGGCACAGTGTACAGCTCGAGATTTAGAATAATGTAGGGTTTGGTTTGGAATTGTATGATCTAAAATAATGTATAATACTGAAAATATAGGATCCTAAATAAAAATGGAGAATTATTATTATTAATGGAGAGTATAAGTGTTTAAGTTAATGTTCCTGTATTCATGTTTTTAGCATAATAAATACAGTTGTCATATTTTGAGAACTGAATACATGGCTATGTTAAATAATCACTTAAACTGTCACATACGTGTTCTCTAACACGTGGACAATTGTCAAAGTGTTCAGCTGGCCTTTGACTAATCTGCACTCTTTAAAATGTATTAGAATTAAAATGTGGCAGGCAAAAGCCTAAGAGTAAAGTGTGAGTTTGAACAACACAAAGTCATGAAGGCAAATCTGTACTACGTACACAAACATAGAACTCTGAAGTAAAGATTGACCAGGCCAAATCAACAGTGATAATTTTAATGAAATATCTTTAGGAAGTAGTGGAAATTTCTGGAAAGCATTTAAGAATTGTTCTTAGTATGTAAACATTTGCTACCATGAATTTAAAAGTAATAGCTCTTAAAGCGTTAGACCTTACTATGAAAAATGTTACGGATTTGTTAGCTAATGTAATTGATGAAAGGAAGTACTAAGGCCTAGTATGAAATAATGTTCATACAAAACAGTGCTTGTTACAAGTGAACAGTCATGCTAAAGGATGCCACTCCATTAAAAAAAACCCTCATTCGTCTCCAAATAAAAACTGTGATGTCCTAAATGGCATAAGACTATTCCAATTGTTAACATAAGATTAAAAAAAACACAACACTTGCAGGATTTGATCTCCCCTTCATAGTTAATACACTGTTTAGCTAGTTATGGTTGTGCACTCTTAGCTGTTGACAGAGAAATTAAGTTACTGTTATTATTAGACATAATCTTTCATATTTGTCCAGAAGTTAGTGCTTATTATGCAGCCCTAACAACCAGTGAATAGCTGTGTGAATCAGCTATGTGTTAGGTCTTCTGAGAACTTGAAAAAACATTAGCTTATTAACAGGTAGGTCCCTTCTACGTTTATATCATGTATGCTTTAGGGTACATGTATTTGTATTTCACTTGCTCATCTGGCAGGCATAAAAAAACCAGTACGAGTGTGTACAGCAGCTAGACCATCTAATGCTTGCATGAGATGTTTTATAAACATATGAGCATAATGAAATTTTAATTTATCTGAATTTATACTTTATATGGCCAAACTCAGGAAGTAAACGATGGATATGTCATCTAAAGGAGAAACACATTTGGAGTTTGTAAGAATTAATTCTCTCCTTGGAAGACTGCAACAATAGTGCCCAAAACCATTTAATACCATACAGAACACACTTCAGTATGTAATTATCTTTGATAGGCAGAAAAAGAATGCTTGTTCTCCCAGGGCTTAGTACATCTGCTAGATTATATGGCTCTCTGTTGCCTCCTTTTGTGTCTTGTCATTGATTGTAGCAGTACCAGACAATAGAGCTGGAATGGGATATCAAGAAATTGTCCAGACTGCTGCTTGTTAGCCTTCTGAGACAGTTCTGTTGAACAGATTAAAAGTGTGTTCCTCATCATAGCACACTAGTATGGTTTTGTTGACAGAGAAAATTCTTCCTTGTTACTACATCCTCCAGTGAGGCATGCATTAAATGTTGAGACATGCAGATCCAGTTCATCTATTTGCCCCAGAGTAGAATAAGCTGTACTCAGTTCTTGACAGATGTTTGCCAGACCTTTTCTTTAAAGGCTTGCCTGATGGAAATTCCTGTCTCCTTGGGCAGTTTATTCTGATACTTAATTATGCTGACTGGCATAGAGTTAGATACTTAGCAGAAGGATAAATAATCTTTGCTTGTCTCCTGTTGCAATCTAAAGCCATTAAATGTTCTCTAATTGTAGTGGACATGGAAAATACATAATGCTTTTCACTTTGCAGCAGTAGGTTAGTTTTCTGAACATCAACGTGTCTTCAGTGTTTTATCTTACTCGCAGTTTTCACTTCAGATTAATTAACCTCTTTAGAAAGTCCACAGGATTTACAAGTTATGTTCTACAAAAAATGTCACCTTCCTTTTAGGTTGCTTCCATGGGTCACATTAAAGTAATGCACAGACCTGTTGATGCTGGGTTTTGAACCTTGCTTTGGACTCTGAAAAACCAGGAACAACTGGAACAGTGAATGCCCACTCTTTAAAATGTAATGCCTGGTCTAACCGGCAGGGTTTCAACTTCCTCTTCCCTTCCTTTACTTGAAGTTGAACCCAGGATACCATCAAGAGTTTTCTATATTTTAATAGAGCATTTTGTGATTGTACCATTAATTATTTTTATCAGTTTGTAGAATTTTGGTTTTATCCTGGCTTTTCCTATTTTATTTTGCATTGAGACTGCTTTTCAAATCAGTCAGTCATTTTGCATTCCCCTTACCAGGGCTTTTTGCTTCTCCCTCTCTTTCAGTTGTGATGATGTCTGCATATCTGATTGTATCTCTATTTCAGCATTGACACTGAAAATACTAAATAGCATCAACTTTGTACAGACTTCTCAAGCACCCTGTTAATTGTATCTTTTGGATTGGAAAGTCCACCACTGGTGGTGGCTGAATGTTTGTTTCCACAATAGCTGAGGAACAAAATATTCTCATTTTTTCAGTCTCTGTGTATTCTATGTATAGCCTTTCTTCTTCATTTTCAATGTGGTTTTATTTATCTGAAAGTATGCATTTTGAACTGTCTCTCCTCCTAATCATCAGAAAATTAATTTTCAGTCATTATTCAAAAACCGGTGCATCAGTCATAATATTTAACATCATACATATAAGCAATTTAAGATTAAATATAAAGCTATCAAATTACTTAAGCAGCTTGTGTCTCTTTGTGAGCACCTACCAATGTATTTTACTGAGTACCCCTAAAAAAAGGATTCCTTTTAAGAGTAACTAACTGTGAAAAGTTGTGGGGTTTTGTTTTTGTTCTTGTTTTTTTTTCTTCAGGTTGAAACCAATGTTTCTTGCTTAGGAATTTTGAATTAATTTTATTTCATTCTTTCTACTGCATAGTACCTAACATAATATTCTAGAGAAAGCAATCAAATTTTGATGCCACTTTATCCTATTTTGGGAAATTCACATACATAGATACAAGAAATAATTGGATTGTTTGCAACAAGGGATGCGAAAGCTCTTGGTGAGGTTGGAGTCAAGTGGGATACTTTTGTGTGTAGTGGAAGAGATCGGAAAAGGCTTAATGGAGTTTGGATCTGCTCTTATCAACTTACAGATGCTTTTGCAAATGATGACTTGTGTTAGATGGATTAACTTCTTTCATAAGTAATACCACACACACTGTATCTTCCCAAGGGCTTAGGGGAGTCTTAAGGGCTTTAGGTTTTTAGATTTTCATGTTCTAGCATGTGGAAAAAAAGGGGGGAGGGTGTTGTTTCCTTTGGGGTTTTGAAGGAGGGTTGGCTTTGTTTTTGTGTGTGGGTTTTATTCTGTACTATTTTGTGGGGTTTTTGTTTTTTGGGTTTCTAAACTTGGAGTGAAGAAGTTAGGTATTCTCTGGGGGCAGCGACTTTCATACCTCAGGAATTCTGTTGACACAGACTAATGCATTTTTTGTCACTTCCCTTGTACATATATTTGTCTTCTGAATGGGTTGTAGGGTTTATTTGCAGGTTCTTTTTCTAATAACTTCTGCCTAACTTCTTGGCAACATTTTAACTCAGAATGTCAAATGATATCTTCTTGCCTGAGTTTGGCTTTGTTTTAAAAAAAAGGAAAGGAGCCTTTGATAATAGTACCTTTACTTGAAGTTATTTTTTAGTTTTTCTTCAGTCAGAATAAGTCTTCAGAAGTACCAAAGACCAGCCTTTTGGTTTTCAGTGACTGGCAAGGTGGTGTATGTTCTTCTTACACCTTTAGGAAATTAATCTATTAGTGATTTCATCTGGTCATCTGCTAAGAATTATACAAAGCTGTGGAGTTGTGATAGCTGGTGCAGCTGGATAATGTGTTTCTGCAGCATGTATTGAACAGAAAACATGATGTCTCTGCATTGCATCTTGATTGGTAGGCTAAAATGTTGGGGTTTGCAGAGGGTTTTCTGAAGCAGTCTTTACACTAACATGGTATCTTTTACATTCTTTCCTCCTATGTTAGTAAAGTAATCATGTATGAGTTAATATTGGGCCTGTTATTTGTAAAATGGTTTATGAGCCAAAATCCCCAGATTTATACAACTCCAAAATGCAAATAGCTTGTACCTGTTTTTTCTAAATTTGATATGAGTTTTAAAAGTTTCTTCATAGATTTTCTCAAATGAAACACTCTACTATTATTGTTGAAATAGAAAGGGAGTTCTGTATGGATGAATTACAGGGTGGGAATGAAGGCAGGGGAGGAGTGGTAGAGGATTCTTTGGGATTTACAATTGACAGTCTGAATTGTACTGTGGGATTTTAATGTGCTTTTAGATTGTTATGGTCAGGGAAGGAAACAGGGGTGGTCATCAAGACTTGGCAAATTCTTGTTCAATTTGTGTTGTTCCTTCGCTTATTAATTAAGGCTCTAGTAGCGAATAGCATTTCTACAGTGATGTATTTGAAAGTTGAAATAATGTAGAAGTTAGTAATATAAAAAAGAAATGACATTGATTATTTTGTTTATTCAAAAAACTTTATAATACATGTCCTTACACAGAAGTACATACATTCTCACATATCAATCTTTTCATTCTGTATACATTATAAGACTCCTGCTTTATGCAAAAATTATTTAGTATACTTTTTATTTATATTAGAGCAAGGACAAGATTGCATCCTACAGCAAAACTCCAAAAGTGGATAGGAGTGATGTGGGGAAGGAGATGAAAGAAAAGTCTTCCATGAAACGTAAACTTCCTTTTACTATTAGTCCATCCAGAAATGAAGATCGCAATTCAGACACAGGTAGAACCTTTTTATTTCCTTAACTAATTATTTGTTGGTAGAATACATCGTAACTTAATTAATTGTATATGATGTTTTTATATTGATTTTCTTTTCTCTTAAAAAAGAATACTAAATATAAAAGTTGCTTGCTTGCTTCTGATTGTTACATCCTGTTGGCTTTCATCCTGTCGTTAGCAATGGCCAGCATGCCACCATAGTTGTCTACATTCTCCAGTTGTTTCCTAACCTCATTCTTTCCTTCTGTTATAGTAACAAATCTTTTTTTGTATTGTCATCTCTAGAGGTCCATTTGTTTAAATGAGTAAATGGATGAAAAACCATGTAAATGCCGTGATTTGAGACGCAGCTGTCAGCCTTTCATAGCCTTTTTTTGGGAGGGAGCATCAGATTGGTAGATGTACTGTCCTTCATATAAAAGAAAACATTGCTAAGGTGACAGAGCTAAACAAACTAGTCATGGAAAGCGCACTATCCTTTCAGTTTATGTTCTATGATCTGTACCTTTTCTGCACAGGCTAAGTAGTTCTTCCCAGCTTAAGCATATTCTATTAGAACTGATTTCGGGCTTCAAACTATCATTCATAACATGGTTCTTTTAAATCAAGATGGAGGGATACATTCCAAGAGGTACAGGTATTTCTGGGTTTAGGTAATCAATTATCTGTCATTGTGCAATAATACTTCAGTAATAGTTTGGTTGATAACAGTATCCATGCCCTCTGGAAGGCCAGCAGAATGCATGTGCCCCAAATTTCTCAAAGGCTCAGTGCTACAGCTTTTTATACGTTGCTTATTGTACCTTTGAATATTTTCATGATCAGGTAATTCCCTGAAGATGCTAGATTTAAATGCAAGATAGAAGTGTATACCTCAGTACATGTTCAGTTTTTGTTCAGGATTGATTTAATGCAGAATATTTGTCTCCTTGATAACACATACATGTTTTTATTACTGTAAAGAGACTGTAGTATGAATTCCATATTTGACATAGTCACATTATAAAGCAATACTCTTGGCTTTGGTTCTGTTTTCAGTGGTTTTACAGCATTCTTGAGTCTTATACTATTCACAATACCACTTTGTTCTGAAAAGACCATGTCTAAATTAGAAGTATGCTCCCAGCATCTGCTTTATTAAATTTTTTGCTTGGTATTAGACCATAACTATTTTTTCATAATGGAAATAAATGTATGTAGATGTAATATTTAGCATTTATTGAAAGTTTTCTGTGTTGAAAATCTTTTGTCATGTCTCCCCACCCCATCAAATTTAAATAAGTCATTGTCACAAGCATCTTGTAAAGTAGTGTAACATTTTGTGTGTCTTTTGCTATAGCATCTATTGTCACAGTTGCCACACACAAGATTGATTACTTCAAGCACTTAGACATTCGCAGTAAGACAATGCTCACACTACAAAATCTTTTTGTCACAAGTTGTAGCAGGGAGATTAACAGTTCAAGTAGGGGCAAGAAATATTTAGCATAAAAGTAGAAGTCACATGGCTTTTAACTACAGTAGCAAGAATCACAGCTTGGTGAACCTTTAATTTCTGCTGTGATAAGGAAGTAAAAGCAACTGCCCTTTTGCAGGTGGGAAACTTGGTACAATAAGTCTTCCAGAAACTTTAGAGCCAGGAGCATTACTAGGATGAAAAAACTGTTCCTATAATGCTGATTCTGTGCCTAACCAATTAGATTAGACCGCTGGGAATTAGACATTTATATTGGTGCCAAGTTTGTCACTGACATGGATTAGGATTGACATCAGTGATCATGAAATGTGATGCTGTTTCTGACACAAACTTGGCATTATACATGGAAAAGGTTTGCTCTCACTGAGTGAACTGTTACCTCTGACAGAAGTGTCTCCCTGATAACTGTGTACAGAGAATGGCAAATGTTGAGAAGGGGGAAAGTAAGTTTTTGGAAATGAAAGTGTAATCAGAGACAGAGGGGGGAAAAGAAGAGGTGATGAAAAGTTTCTTATCAGCTTTAAGGTCTTTAAAAATATGTCTGAGTGAAAAAAAAAAAGTGATAAAAGTAGCTAGAGGATAAAAAAAATAATGGTTTAATACATGGTTTATCCTCAAGATACCTGGTAGGGTCAATAGCTGATTGTAGAAACCTCATGATAATTGGATTTCATCCTTTTTAGGCATGTAAATTAGTCAAAAAATGGGGATACCTTATTTTTAGAGCTGTACATCATTCGATTGGTTCTGTCTCTGGGATCTTCCGTGAACTAAAATTTTGTCTTTTTTTTACTGATTTTTGCAAAAATGGCTCCTTTGCTGGTGGGTGCTTTTTTAAAAATTTCAGGTATTGTCTAAATATTGCAAGTGATAATGAACGTGGACAGCCAGAATTAATGTTAACTTAACACAGAAACATTTTGCAGTTTTTTTTCATTTGATTTCTGCAACACTATACATAAAGTACATTTTATACCCCGTCAGTTTAGGCAAGATTGAAACCAAACAGCATTTGTAGAGTGCTGTAAGAGTCTAGAACAATTACAGCCCACTTCTTTATGTATTTTTTTTTCCTTAAGAAAATCATGCAGTAAATCAGTATTCAATGTTTTCAGATTAAACCTTTTAGTTACTTTCTTAATAACTTCATACCCATTGGGAGTGCATCCAGTTGCCTAAAGGAAGTGCTGCAATGCCAGGTGACATGGCTGCAGGAGCTGCAAAGTCAGCCCTGGTCTGAAAGATAGTGAGTCTCCTGTTCCCTGTGGCCTTCTGAAGACAACCCCTGGGAACAGGACACACCTGAAAGGATGTTGTGTACCTCTCTTTATCAGCAGCATCCTGTTGTGTTTCTTCTGTTGTGCAGGGCTGTGACACTCCCCTGGTTGTGGTCTTGGCTACCCTAAACTGAGGGCTCTGTTGTAACATCCCCATTCTTGGTCCAAGCAACCACAAAAAGCTAATACAATATGTACATACTGCAGACAAATTTATTTATACTGCAGTAACACTTTAACCTGTTTATAAATAAATCTTGGGGAGGAGTCTACGCACAAGCTTTGATTGAGACTGCTGGATTGGATGGTTGAAGCAGAATTATTTTTGATGCCTTTTAAAATAAATTCTCTGATTTTAAGACTCCCAATCCTAAACCATAATTTGATTGAAAAGCCATCAGTTATTTAGACTACTTAAATAGAGTTATTTAAATTTTCTTAATTTATTTAAGTAATCCGGTTAGTTTTAAATCACCTCTGATGTGGTTATTGGAATAAGAACAACAGCCAAGTGTTGATTTTGCAGAGGTCAAATTTGTTTGCTTTCTCCACCTTACTAGTTTGAAGAGGCAAATTTGGATTTTTCATGATAATTAAACATAACAGCAGATCATAAAAATCTTTTCATTGTAAAGATAGTCTTGTTATATAGTTGATTATTCAGGAAGAACAATGCATTACAATTACAGTGAATGCAGTAACTCGTTGATCTTTCTTTGAAATTATCCTCCCCAGATTTTCTCTTTACAGTAGCATCTTGGTTTTGTTTTCTGACCCCTTCAATTTCAGTCTTTAAAGTAGTCCAAACGTGGCACAGTCATACTTCTTTTAGCACTTAGTTGACATTCAGAAGAGCAGAACAGCTGAGCTCCTCATGTTGCATGGGTACATCACGGTAACACAATTTCTGTGCTCATGCTTCCCGTAGTTACAGAGGTTAGTGGCGCTGCTGAAGGGACTGTTCACACATTGCTTGCTGGATTTGGGCTTATTGTTCAACTATAACAAGTTTATTTAACTGTTGTTTGGGCTAGAGGCAGGAAAGGGGAGGTGCTTTTGTGTTTGTGTGTTGATTTCATTAAATAAATATGTCATAAACTTGATTAATTAAGTATCACGACAGTACCTTGAAAGCTCTGCATTGTTAAGTGCCCTGTGAGGTCTCTTCATCACATTCTAAACTTTCCCTGAGGATAGGAAACACAGCCAGTCATGATGTGTTTCTCTTGGAAATAACTTCAGTCAGGTTGCTAGTAGCTCTGTCTCTGTACTTTGTATGCAGAGTTGATCTTGACCTGTCTTCTGCAGCCATTAGCAATGAACATTAGTCTTTGGTTGTATATCATTCAATCTTACAACTTCCTTCCTAACATTTATTTTAAGCATGGTCCTATTTTTTGATCCTGTTCTTCTTTGCAATTTGGACTATGATGGGAGTCTTTTATATAAAAACAGACTATCACGAATTCTGAAGTTTGAATTTAGGGTTTTGCTTTATTTCCTTTATCCACTAAGGGGATTTTTTACCAAATTAAATACTCTGTTAGTTTGGCATGATTTGTTTTGAGAAATCCACATATTACATTACTTAATAATTTAGTTTTTAAAACATTTAGAAACTACTTGAGTAGGTATTTGTAATTTATCCAATTTTAAAAAACAAGCAAACAAAAAAACAGATACATTATTGGTTGCCTTGGGACGGGGTCTGTCATGCATAAGTTATCCTAAAGTAATTGCCATTGATTCTGGTGTTCCTTGTGCCAGTACATTTGAAGTGCTGTGAGTGGATTTCACGAAGCTCTTTTACTAATAAGTGCTCAAATGCACCTAAATTGCTGTTCCACATAACTTGCCTATTTTGAAATAATTCTTTCAAGCGTTAGGTGAAAAGACTGTGTTCTAAAGGGAAAAATCTTAAAAATATATAGTCCAGATGGATTTGGCTGTGTGTTAAGAAGTTTGTTTCATAAAGGTGGTTGAACATGAAGCCACTTGAAGAGCTCTTGTTTTTATTTTTGTAATTAAAAGTAAAAAATTCTGTTACGTTCTATTTCTAACATGTTCTATTTCTAACTGCTGAATAACAGCAGAAAGTGAATGTAAAAGAGAATGTGAATATTAAAGAAGACATTTGTATTCCATAGAATCTGAAAACAAAATGCTCAAAATCTTAAAAAAGAAAAAAACCCCAACAGCAACAAAACTTAGAAAAAAAACCAAAAAAAATCAAACCAACTAATTGAATTTAGCAGTCAATTTTATACATTAAATTCTACCTAAACTTAATATCATAAACTGATTCTGTTCCTCTGTTAGGGAAGTTATTACTCTTGAAACTGCAGAAACCTCAAGTTCACAGCAATGAAAAGTTTTCTGTTACCGCAAGACAAAGAATAGCTAAAAAGTTGAAGTTCCTACCCGTTAAGTTGCTCTCCTTCTTTAAACTGTATTGTACTGTGTGATAGTATTCTTGAAACAATAATTTATTTTTTGATGTATAAAACTTTCTATTTTATATGCCCTACTCCCTTTTTTTTTTTTTCTTTTTTTCTTTCTTGACTCCTCTTGTCCTATTTTGGTTTACCTTGTGCATTCAGAACCAGGTCACATCCATGAGATCTTTGGGGGGGGAAAGCAATAGTCTTGTACAGAACGTACTCCTCTAAATGGATAATCAGGTGGATCTGCTATGGTCTTGAGACTTTTTTAGGTTTGCTGTTGATCGTACTGCTTTTTGTTTATTGAACTGTTCAGATTTACTGAAAATATGTATGAAGTCTTATGTCCATTTTAATAAAACTGTGTCTCTTTTTGAGTGGTAAGTGCATAATTATGATATAACGTGGTGAGAACAGTTGTATTCTTATTTGGTGCTTTAAATTGGTGAGATCTAGAAATACTTTGCAAACACTGTGTTAATAAAGTCTAATAGAAGAATAATTTATCCCACCACTGAAATGCAGCACTGAATATGAGACAGGAATAAATTGTGCTGCTTAAAAAAAAAAAAAAAAAAAAAAAAAACAAAACCCAAAATTCCACACAACCGCAATGGATAAAAGAGTAAAAGCTAGATAATTAAAAGTTTTATTTAATTAATTTTGAAATATTATTTTCTCAAGCTGAAAATAGCTATGAAATTGTAAGGAATAGTTCAGAATGAAGATAAATGTGCTTTTCAAGGAAAGAATCATGAGCAGTAAGTAGCAGATGCTAAGAAGCAACTGATTATGCTGGTCAAACTGAAATCTGTTATTTTGATGGAAGGACTAGTTACTCAATGAAGAGTATGCTGTACATTATCCTTGCTGAGACAACAGCATACTTTCAGTGAAAAGTGCGATTTTATTGTAACGGTATTTTTAATTTTCTTATGCAGGTGTTTTTAGCCATAGGGCATGACATAAATAGTATTGATTTGGATATTGAATTAATATTGTAGATATTCAAGTCTGTGAGTTGCCTACAGTTTAGGATAAAAATCATCATTTGATGCTGTAAAATGGGTCTTGTTTCCTTTTTAAACGTGATGGATATGCTTACAGAGGTTTTTAAAATATGTACATAGGTCTGTATCTTTCCATTCTTAAAATATTCTTGCTTGTAATTGTTCAGCCTGTAAAATCATGTATTTCTTATCGGTCAGTATGGAATTCAAGATAAGAACTGTTGATGTGCCTTCCTATGCCTCAAGAGCATTGCATTACTAGAGCTTGTGTCTGTAATCAGGCCTGGAAAATGAGATTTTGACAAGGCTAGGAAGGCAGAAAACAAGTTGAGAAGAAACGAATTGAAACAAGAAAGAAGGCAGAATTAGTAGAAAGTGAAAAGATAACTAGGAATCTCAGAGGGATTTATGCTTCTTAATTTTTACCTCTCTGCACAAGGTAAATGAAGTTTTCCTCAGTGGAGTCCTCCGTTTTAAGGTTTCCTGCTTTTCAGATGACAGCGTTTCTTGGGTTTGGTGGGAGTTTTTGTTTTGTTTTGTTTTTGATGTGTTTATTCAGATGTGTAATTTTAGCTCCTGGTTTAAAACTTGGAGATGAAATATTAAACAGCTTCCCTAAATACTGATAAAAGGAAAGAAGTTATGTATATAAAATAGCTGTATGTTTTTGAAGGATATGAATTTTGGGGAAGAAATTGCTTTAAGATAAAATAACAGGATGAGTTTGCGAGAAGTGGTCTTTTAACCAATTGCTTAGCAGATACCAGTATTAAGTAGTCTTCCTAATTTTTAGTGTGGTGTCTTGAAAGAAGTGGAAGAGAGTGTAGTCTCAGATCTGTGTTCAGTGCTGAAAGCTGACCAGCTGATCTTACAGAATTTTTTAAGTGCCTGACTTTAATCTCTGAAAATTAAAGTTGTGACATACACAGTGTTCGTGCTGTGAAACAGGTTTTTCATCTTTTAGAATTTTTTAGTAATCCTGTTTACAGCTTTAAGTGCTTTATCTCAGTAGCTTATTATCCTAATATGATTAGAACAGGTAACCAACACTAATGCAAATGCAGTAAGTTAAGAGGTGTAATTTGTGGTTTTCATCTCCTCCCACCAATCATGAGTTAATAAACCTTAAGCGGATGGTTTTATTTCTAGAAAAATATTCTGATGGAGCAGCAGTTTGAGTTTTTAAATGTTCCTATTTCTAGAGAAGGAAGGTCCAGAGAAAAAGAAAATGAAGAAGGATGCTGGAAATAAGAAATCAGCACCGGTTAGCATTCTTTTTGGTTATCCTCTGTCAGAGCGTAAACAGATGGCACTTCTCATGCAGATGACAGCAAGAGACAACAGTCCAGGTGATCTCACAAAGTTAACAGTTTCCTTCCTTCTGCCTGTTTAATTCTGTCCTTGTCAGAATATTCTGAACTCTGATGTGTTTCAATAATCTTTGGATATTTTCACATATTTTAAGTCATTGATACTTCTGTTAAATCTTACTTCACATGGAGGAGTAATTTGATGAAAGGTTCTTGATCTTCTGTATTTATGTGCAAAGCTTTGCACTACGACAGCTGTAAAAATTGTAATTTTTTTTTTCTTCCTGTGATTATGGTTGCCTCTCAGACACTGTTTTGTATGCATTATTTAAAACTTGAAAATTTTTTTTTTTTAATTGAAGCTTAGCTGTTATCTCATTGTCTCACTGTGGAGCAGGATTTTAATTTAGGAGGAAATGGGACAATTTCCTTAGGATTTAATGGGTGAGGGGAGGCATCTTGTTTTTAATTGACCATTTCAAACTGTCCTTGATCCAGCTATGTTTAAAAAAACTTTATGTATGTGTATGTTCTACAGGTGTAAAGTTTTTACAAAATTGCTATTTAAAAAGCGAATGGCTGGGTTTCCTTAAGGAACTATCCAGTCCACCCAGCTGTGTTGTCACAGCTGAGGATTTGTATTTAGTACAATACACAGATTCTAATGGCTTAAACTGGTATCCCACTACATAAAAATATAGTGGAATTTTGCTGGAGGAAGGGGAAGTAATGTAGATACTAATCTGTGCATGATCACACCTTGTCTTGATTCAGCAGAATTTATATCAGTGTGGGAACCTTACAGTTTGGATAGACTTCATCGGTCCTAGAAACTTGCTTAAAATAGTAAGATTTTGCAAAATACCCTTTTTCTCATTGAAAATCAGCATTGTGTTGGTATATGCAAAGGGTGAAATATGTCATTTATTTAAATATAATTATTCACTGGTTATTGGCACTTTTGAAGGCAAGTGTTGACACTCGTTTTACTTCACCTTATTTTAATTAACAGTGACCATTTAAAAACTTGTTTTATAGATTCCACCTTAAATCATTCCTTACAAACAACACCAACACAAAAGAAAACTCCAACCTCTTCTTCAAGACAAAAAGACAAAGTTAACAAGAGAAACGAACGAGGGGAAACTCCTCTACATATGGCAGCAATTCGAGGTGATGTTAAGCAGGTCAAGGAGCTAATCAGATTAGGTGCAAATGTAAATGTAAAAGATTTTGCAGGTGAGTTAATACGAGTTCTCTTAAGTGTATAAATTAAAAGTAACACTGAAGTTGTTTAACAGAGGTTTCCTTTTTTTTATGTTGTATACAAATGGAAAAATGTAACATTATAGAAATTCTCAAATTGTGTTTTTCATTTCCAATGGCAGTGGTAGTACTGGGGCACTGTAGTATGCAGTCTATTATTAGAACAGTATATTAATACCCAGAGGTTTTAATTGTGTCCAGGACCTTTGCGCAGTAGGTATTTACAGAAATACGTGCGCACTTGCTGAACTTTGTAGGATTATGCTGGGCAGAGTCAATGGTGCAGCTGTGGGCTATGTGAGGAGATGCAAAGTTCAGATACTGTGAAGGTGGTAGCACTGTGATCTACAGTGTCTTCTCGCTGGGACAGTTGATATGCACCAAGGCAGATGAGAGCAGCATGGTTTGCACCTTGTCATCTAGTCCTGCTGGATTAATGATACGTCAGTATTTGCTGTGATTTCAGCAATGATCGATGAGCTTTGTTAAGTTGTAACGCATATGATATTTTTAGGTTTACGCGTTTTGGTTTATGGATCTGAATTATGTTCTCAGTGGGAATAGTTGAGAGGAGTTGAGGTATCAGGCCCCTGTGGGAGAAACTGAGAACTATATAGCAAAATTAATTGTCAGCTCAAACTTGGCATCAAGAGAAGATATTAATGAGATGGACTGAATTGTTGATTTTCTGTAAGAAATAGATTGGTAATTTCTTGATTTGCAGAGGGTAGCTGAATTTATATTTGAACATGCAGCTGCCCAGGACTGGCATGTAGAGGGAGAGAAGAAAACAAGCAGAAGTAGAACACTGTGAGATCTTCAAAGAAGTTGAGAGGGGAGATAAGAAGAACTTGTTGACAGGAGCAATTTTAGAAAAGGAGGAGGAGGTTCAGGGGAAGACAGGCCCATAGAAATCACAGGAAGAATAATAGAAACACTTCAAGAAGAAATGTAGTGGGTTAACCTTGGCTGGCTGCCAGACACCCACCCAGCTGCTCTCTTACTTCCCTTCCTCAACAAGGTGTGGGGAGAAAATAAGATAGAAAAAGTCCCTAGTGGGTTGAGTTAAAGACCCACATAACAAATAGAAAGACCCAGATAAGAAAAGCAAAAGCTGCATGTGCAAGCAAAGGAAGAGGAATTCATTCACTACTTCCTATCATCCAGTTCAGTCACTTCCCAGGAAGCAGGGCCTCAGCAGGTGTAACAGATGCTTGGAAAGACAAATGCCATTATGAACAATCAACCCTCCTTCCTTCTCCTTTCACTGAGCTCTTATGGCATGACATCCTGTGGTATTGAATATACATTTGGGTCAGCTGTCCTGGCTATGTCCCCTCCCATACTCTTGGGCAGGAGGAGAAAGAAAACATGACACTTCATAAGCCCTGTTCAGCGATAGCCAAAACACTTGTGGATGTGAGTAGCCCCAAACACAATGCACTGCACTGTGTGGGCTGCTCTAAAGGAAGTTAACTTTGGAGCTTCATCTCAGTCTGACCTAGTGCAGATAGTTAATTTTAAAGGCAGATGAAAGTAACAGGACAATGGCTGAGAGCTGGTTCTGAGAATCAGTTGGAAGCAAGTTGTTGGAGACTTCATTCAAAATTTGGGAGGAGCTGTTTGGGATCAATTGAGATATTTTTCTATTGGTAATCCAAAGTGAGAAGCAGAGATGGCTGAACTTCAAAATACTCTGCAGAGGGAGAAGTCAAGAAGAAGGGGAGGATTGAAGCAGTGAGTCACGAGTGGAGAAAAATAGGAATTTAGGATGCAGTGTAGTTCAGAGAATTAGAGTTTTTTTAGCTAAGGATTTGGCAGAACTAAAGGAGCAGAAAATGAATTAGTAATGGAGGAAGTAACCCTGCTCATGGGATATCTGCCAGAATGATACTGCTGTGTGAGAACAAGAGTAAAGGAAACAGATACTGAGAGCAAGCCAGGACTAGAGTTGGCAGGCTGGACACTGTGATATGATGGAAAAGCAAAGCAGTAAAACATGGAGAAAAATAAATTACAGAGAGAATTAATACAGAGAAAGAAGGATAGGGATCAGAGGACTAAGAGCAGAAGAGTGTTATCATGTTGGGTGAGTGTGAAAAGGGCAAATGACAAGAAAATGGGAAGAAGGAGGTGGTAGTCAGACATTGTTGAAAGTGAGTGACACAGGTGATGACTGGAGAGGAAATTTAGTGTATGAAGAACAGCAAGAAGTGTTTTGCTGTAGAATAACTTAGAAGCTTTTTTTTCTTTTTTTTTTTTTTAATTTTTTTTAGCTTTTTTAAAAATTTAAATGAGTGGCAGCTTGACAGTTGAGTGAAAGATGAAGGTGAGAAATCCCATTACTGAGGGATTAGATAAATTAGGTGTTTCTTGTACCTCCACTTCATGGATGTACAAGGCTGCTACTGATTACACACAGAGTTCACATGAATAAACTCTTCCAGACTTTTACTGGTTATGTTGGAAACAAAAATTGAACGCCTCCCCAGAACTGGGTTTTGAGAAGGCATCAACAGTAGTTCAGCTCAGGTATGAAGTGGGAAGAGTGATCAAGCTGGGGAGAGGAAATTGAGATAAGGAATATAGCATATGTGGGTTGTCATCTTCAGTTGACACTGCTACAGAAAATGAGCACTGAACTTGTGGAAATTAAAATTGCAAAAAATTACTAGTATTCTGGGAAATACCAGGAATAAGTTCTCTGCCACTATTTATCAGTAGCTTATTATCTAGCTGCTAAATGTTGTTAATGATTCCTAGCACTGGTTATGGTAATTTGCCATATTTATTTTTTCCAATAGCATGGCTTTCAAATTGTTTCCATATAGAAAAATTTCTTTTATATATATATATATATACACACACACACACTTAACACAGTTCAAAGGTTTACTAGTCAGAGAATGTCTAACTTGTTTCGCCTGGGGATTTTGGGGGATTTTGTTCTGGATTTTGTCTTTTACTATTTGATTAGTGATTCCAGTGTTCAGTTTAATCTCAGAAAAATTTGGAATTTGGCGTGAGGTTTAAAGTTGATAAAGTGTGTGCTGTTCATCAGACAGAGAGTACTTGGCAGGACAGCAATGCTGTCTGTGTGTGTTTTGAGATGTTTGGAGGCAATAGAGATCTATAACACAGGATGAAAATAGCAAATCTTTGATCTTTCAGTCCTGAACCTGCCATTCTTCACTCTAGGTTGGACACCACTGCATGAAGCTTGCAATGTTGGTTACTACGATGTTGCTAAAGTCCTGATAGCAGCAGGAGCTGACGTGAACACTCAGGGCTTGGATGATGATACCCCACTCCATGATTCTGCTAGTAGTGGGCATAGGAACGTGAGTGTTCTGGGAGAGTGGGAGGGCAATAAATACGTGGTTTGAAATTCTGAATCTTCCAAAACAAATCCTAACTGTCCTCATTGCAGTCGTATGATCTTACAGTTCTGCTTTGCTGTTTTGGGAGCATCTTAAAGTTGTTTTGATTGTCTTTGTTTCATGTGACTTCTATTGCCAGATATCTTCTACCGGTGTCTGTTTGCTTAAATATTTAGAAGTTCCACCTTTACTTTCTCAGTAAAGAAGCATTTTAATGACTTTCTTTGAGAAAATTTTACTGTATAGAATTCTCAAAAGAAGAATGTCTCCTAACAGTTTAGTGTGGATTTGTGTTTATTATGCATATATGTTTATAAATATTTAAAGTATATATCCTGTGTCTCTTTTTTTATATTATTTATAGCATTGGGATAGAGAATTGATATATATTTTCTTAGTATTTTTTTAAATTTACCAATCAACACTTAGTGAAGAAGATAAATTGAGTTCTATAGGTATTCTACATTCACTTTTAAATTTGTTTTTGTTTTTTGCAAATAAGATGCAGAAATGACTCTGCTTTCCCTTTATATCTCTTTCATCTCATTACTGTGTGTGCAATCTATTGTATAAAGCAAAAAAATGGAATATATCCTTAAATCAAGTACACCTTCCAAACAAGATGTTCAGTTTGAAACGTTTTTCTGGAAAAGCTAGAGAAATTAATTATGATAATCTGTTGTGAGCTTTTTTTTTGTTAGATGTTTAGTTCCTGCTTCTTATAGGTATCTAAACGAAGATCTTAGGTCTTTAGATCCAGCTTTCATGAAGCTGTAGTAGAGTCTCGGAAAATGGAACTTCTTGCTTATCTGGTCTCAGGACAGGTACCTGTGACTGTCTCACTGACATTATGTACCAGAGTAATTCTTAAGCTTCCTGTTAAGGTATCATGGTCTACTGAATTTCCCCATTCTTAACACATCATGGGGAAAAAGGTAATTAATACTGGACACTGTGCTGAAAATGGCCTTGGTATCACTGTAACATTATCAAATTGTTGCCCTTGATGATGGAGAAATTGATGATTTTGATATATCACATGTAGTTGCAGGTGGAGGTAATTTGTTCCTCCTGTAAGATACTTGGGTCTCTCTCAGGGCTTTTTGGAAATGCTGTGGAAACCAATAGTACTACTACTTGTAAAACTTTTCCTGTTTCTTGTTAAGTGTAATAAAATTTGGACCAAGAGGGTGAATCAAGTAGAGGAGTAGAGAACCTGGTATGTGGGGAATCAGATCAATTGTGTGAAGAAATGCTAGAACATCAAGAGCAAAAGGCCCCCGTTGCATTCCTTTATAACGATGTTGTGTCTGTGTAACAGAGGACAACTGTCTCTAGTCTTCCCCTTCATGTCCTTGAAAGACAAGACTATGTATATGCTACCTGGATTTTGCATTCTTGCTTAAGTCTTGCTTCCCAGTCTCAGTTTCATACAGGAGTTAGGATTGCATATTGTGTGACTCACATTTTGTGTGCAACAGAAGATTTTTATGTTGGTCAAATAACATGTGGAAAAACTAGCAGTTAATTTATTTAATGCTGCAGATTGTGAAGCTGTTACTTCGACATGGTGGAAATCCATTTCAAGCCAACAAGCATGGGGAGAGACCTGTTGATGTTGCTGAAACTGAAGAGTTGGAAATGCTATTGAAAAGGGAGGTGCCCATCTCTGATGATGAGGACAGTTGCTCAGGTAAAGTAGCTATTTAATTGCATACTTAAATGCATCATTTTACCTGAGGTTAGGTGGCTTTGGTCTTTTGCATAGTGTTAGCTATTAAGACTTGCTGCAGGTAGCAATTGATAGTGCTAAGGTTATTTTCTCCACTTTTATTTTTAGAGGTAGTTCATTAAATTTTTCAATTGAATTATCTGAAATGTGTATTCTGACTTTTTGTTAACCTTTCCCTCAGCCTTAATTAAGCTCTTCCTACTCTGCAAATCAGCTCTTTATCAGAATGGTGTACCAGAGGTACCAGAGAAAGGTACAGAAGAAAATACCACATTTGTTCTGATACACCGTGTTTTCTGAGACAACTTCTTGGGGGATAATATCCACAAAGTCAGTTATTTCCCACCTTTAGTAGATGAATCAGGAGTCAGTGCCTCACATTTAGTGTAATTTAGTTACTCAGTGAAGTCCCTGCCAGGGGCAGAACCTCTGGTTTCTGAAGGCAGCCAGGTAGGTAAATTGCTGAAGTGGAGGCAGTAATTCTTGGCCAGTCCTGTATTTCTGCAGATTGAGGAGTATGTAACACCCCTTGGAGCACAGAAATAACTGTTTTCTCCTCAGAAGCAAAAGATTCTTGACCATGAGTAACTTATTTGAGTGCCAGACAGGAACTTCTCATTTGGCCTTCACAGAATCTTCAACAATTCAGAATCTTTTAGGTAAAAGAAACTAGGTGGATTGAAAACTGGCTGAATGTCTGGGCTGGAAGGGTGGTGATTAGTGACACAAAGTTTATTTGGAGTCCAGTGCTGGCTGTGTACTTTGGATCAGTACTGGGCCCACTCCTGTTAAACACCTTCATTAATGATTGGGGTAGAGCGTCCATCACCAGGAAGTTTCCTAGTGACCCAGAACTAAAGAGGAGTGAGTGGAGCACCAGAGGGTTGTGCTGCCATCCAGAGGACTCTCATCATGTTGGAGAAACAAGCTCCTGGGAATCTCATGTTTCAACAAGAGGAAGTATAAAGTTCTGCAGCTGGGAAGGGAACCATCCAAGCAGCAGCGCAGGCTGGGATCTGAGCAGCTGGGAAAGCGGCTTTGCAGAAAAGGCACTGGGTTATGGTGGACATCACCTGCTTGACCATGAAGCAGCAATGTGCCTTTGCTGCGAAGAAGGCCAGCAGTATCCCGAGTGGCATTAGGAGGAATGTTGCCAGCAGACTGAGGGAGATGATCCTTCCCCTCTGCTCAACAATGGTGAGGCCACAGCTGGAGTGCTGGATCCAGTTCTGGGCACACCAGTGTAAGAGAGATACTGACATACTGGAGAGAGTCCAGAGAAAGGAAAGGAAGATGACAAAGATTCTGGAAAAGCAAAGGCTCAGGAGGACTTTGTTGGTACGTACAGATACGTGAGGGGAGGGTGTGAAGAGGACAGAGCTGGGCTCTTTTCAGCTGTGCCCAGTGACAGAACCATAGGCAATGGGCACACAGTGAAACACAGGAAGTTCCCTCTGAACAGCAGGAAACATTTTTTTCACCGTGAGGGTGACCAAACAATGGCACAGGTTGTCTGGGGAGGCTGTGGAGTCTCTGTCTTTGGAGATACTCAAAAGCCTTCTGGCGTGGTCCTGGGCAACTGGCTCTGGGTGTCTCTGCTTGAGCAGGTCAGGTTGAACAAGATGATCTCCAGAGGTCCCTTCCAACCTCAGCCATTCTGGGGTCTGTGAAAAGCACATGAAGAGCATCATGTCACATGATTGTAAAAGTTGGTTTCTCTTTCCCAGACAAATAAATAAAAGTCAACCCCCTAGGAATACATTCTGTTCAAATGTTCACTATACTTCAAGAAAAAAAAGTGTCATACTGCCCTATGTTCTGATGTAGTGTTAACTTTTTTGGCATTAGAATAACCTGAAATACAGTGCATGTTCCTTTTGTTCTAAGGGACAGTTGTGGCATCACTTCATGGAATCAACTTTCGCTTAGTGAAATCATTAATCTTAAGACAAATATTTTTATGTAAGTGTAATAGAAACTTGTTACTATTTAGCAAGTGATTCCTCAACAGTCTGTCTGTGCAGGGTATTGCTTAGTTCCCATGGGCTGGTTGCCAAGAGGAGCAGAATGTTCTCTGCAGTTTCTCAGGGAGTCAGTACTGGAGAATAGGTGATTGGTCTCCTTCCATTGCTTTACCTTTGGTCATTAAGGAGTAGGCTCTCTAATGCATTTGAAACAGGGTGAGATTTTCAATACTGAAGCAAATAGGGACATGGAAGAGAGAACAGCAACTACTTTGCAGGAGAAGGTGAAGAATAAGCTACAAGGAGTGGGTAGAGTTAAGGCAGGAAGATGATGGCATGTATGTGTAGGTGAGACCGGGAATGTATAAAAAGATGTTAGCACAAAACTAGTAATATGTTCTAGGTGCTACAGATAATACAGAAGATAATAGGGACTTTTGGGGTCTTTTTTGCTGATACTGAGTGGTTGAATACAAAGTACATGAGAAGCCTGCTGGCAAGGTATGAGTCTTAAACGTTGTGTACTGACAGTTGGTTCACAGAGGGTACTACTGAAAATGAGGAGGAATCTTGCAGCAGAACTACTTTTTTTTTCTCGTTCAGATTTCTGATGTATCGAAGCTGCTTTATCACTTTCCTTACACTGTGATTTCAAATTCTTCTGTTACTTTCTATTCAGTATGTCAAATCTCTAGTCCACAGTACTGAATTCCACAATACTTAGTTCTTTTTAAAAAGCAACCTGATAGATTCAGCTGAAGAAGTTTGGCTTGGAACCTTGCTGGGACAGCACAATGCATCCAGAAATACTTCATAAGCATTTTTTGAGTTCTAGATTTTCATATGAACAGGTTGTGGTAACACTCCATATGTTTCCTGAAGCATCCTTTTAGGAACATCTGAGAGTCTTATATTTTGGACTTGCAAATCCAAGACATGCAATACAACAGGCTTGTTCCATGCAATAGCTGGACCAGTTGCAGTGAATTATAGCATTTATAATACAAAATTTATTTTTTAATGTATATATATACATATATATGTATAGTCTGCTTTCACCTGTCTGTATCAAGTGCATAAAGATTCACATTGGAATTTCTTTACATGGGCAGTTCTTTATCTTACAAAAGCTCATCTGCTGTTAAAATATGACTAAATAGTTCCTGTGGAGGAATATGTGTTGGTTGTTACAGACCGTAAGAGTTGATGAATTCCTAGAGGAGTGAATTGTCATAGTAAGATGTCCTTGAGAAAGAGTCAGGTTTTACAGGAATTATGCACAATAGGTGAGGTTTCCAGAATTTGAAGTGCATTGCTTTTATTAGCTATAAATGTTAATTAATATTTTTACATGCCTAAGTGAGAGCTGTAAAGAGAGGGGAGAACTTTGATTTTGTGACCTTTTGTTTTCTCTTAAAGAGCTTAATTCTAGTGAGAAGGTTTGTTGTGTGTTTAAGGTAGGTTTTTTTTCTTTTCTAAAGAAGTGGCTGCTGAACTGAACTATTTTGTCCTGCAGTGTGACAAGAGTCCCATCAGTATTCAATTAATGTTTTGTTTCCTTACTCTAGATTCTGAAGAAGCTCCATCTGTAAACCCTTCCAGTGTAGATGGGAATGTTGATTCAGAAGCAGAAAAGGACTCTGCAGCCAACAACAGCAAACAAACGGTCCCTAGTAAGGCATCACTTCCACCTGCTCTTGATGAGTATGAGTTCAAAGATGATGATGAAGATGAAATGAAAAAAATGATTGATGACAAACATATTCTTAGAAAAGACCCAAGGAAAGAGGATGAGACTGAAGTTGACAAGACCAACTTATTTGTGAAACAAGAAAAAGTTGTGTTTTCAAAATCATTCAAAAGCAAGAAGCAGAAACCATCTAGAGTTCTGTATACAAGTTCTGAAAGTTCAGATGAAGAAATACTTCAGGACAAGAAGATAGTCTCTCCTTGCTCTGTTTCAGAGACATCAAATTCTGATGTCAGAGTGAAGAAAGAATATATGGTTACAAACGAACACAAGCAAAAGGGCAAAGTTAAAAGGAAAGTGAAAAATCAGAGTAAAAATAAAGAGAACCAAGAAGTAAAGCAAGAAAAAGAAAATGCTAGAGTAACAAATATAGCTACTTCTGGGTTAGATTCCTTAGATAAAGCTAGAGAGGAAGAAACTTTCAAGAAGTCTTTCACCTCAAAAGAAGATTCTTCTTTACATCTGTTTCATATCTCTGCTGGAAAATCTCCCAAGCATCCCTGTGGGTTAAGTGAAAAGCAGTCAACGCCATTAAAGCAAGAAAACACCAAAACTTGCTTATCACCAGGAGGTTCTGAAATAACATTGCAGTCCGAATTAGTTCGGTATGATCACAACACTGATTCTGATTATCTAGTAGAAAGCTCTAGTGCCAAATCTTGCAAGCACAAAGAAAAGAGCAAGCATCATCAAAAGGATTTTCACTTGGAATTTGGTGAAAAATCTAGTCCTAAAACTAAAGAGGAAGATAATAATTCAACATTTGAGAATTCAGAGTATACTTTGAGAAAAATTGACAAGGAAGGTAAAACACTTAAAAAGCATAAATTAAAGCACAAAGAAAGAGAAAAGGAAAAGCACAAAAAGGAACAGGATGGGGAGAGGGAGAAACACAAACATAAAGATAATGTTAAAGAAGTTCCAAGAAGTATTGAGTTTGACAGAGAATTCTGGAAAGAGAACTTTTTCAAAAGTGATGAAAATGATGATACGTTGTTAGGTACAGAACATGAATCCCTTTCTTCAGACAGAAAATCAAAGCTAGAAAAAGCTGTGGCAAAAGAAGATAAGTTAGTTAAGGAGAGACAGTTCCAGAAAGAGAGAAGTACTAAAGACGAGAGAGAAAAAGAGAAGAACAAAAAGGAAAATGAGAAGTTTCTCAAGGACGAAAAAACAAAAGATGCAAAAGAAGAAAAAGAAGTTATGCTTGCAGATAAAGAAATTGAATTGTTCTGTTTGGGTGTTAAAGATGAGGCAGCCAGTGTGCATTTCATAGAAAGAGAAACAGATACTGAAAAGCAGGAGAAGAATTTAAAGGAAAGTAAAGAAAAGACAGAAAAGAGATCCTCAGCCAAAGAAAAAGATGTTGAAAAGACAGAAAGAAAACATGGAGAAAAAGAGAAAAAGTTAAAGCATGAATACAAGATGGAGAAAGAAAAAGCAGAAGTCAGTGAAAGTACAGAGAAAGTAAAAGAGAAGTCCAGTTTTCAGCAAGCAGAAAGATGCCATAAGGAAAATGATAAAGTAAAAAGCATGGGTACTTTTAAAAAAGTTGATGACAAGGAAAGAAATAAAGAAAAAATTGATAAGAAGCATGATAAAGAAAAGGCCGATAAAGACAGACATTGGTCTGAAAACAAAGAAAAACACTGTACTGAAAGAAAAGTCAAACAGTCTGAAAAAGAATCTGAATATACTAAATCAGAAAAAAATAGAAATAAAGAAAAGGAATTTGAAAAAAAAGACAGATCCAAAGAAAAGGAGACCTCATCGCTGGCAAACTCAAAACACATGCAAGAGGAAAGGAGATGCAGCATTGCAGAAAGTAATAAAACAGTTCATGAGAAACTGGCGTCTTTGAAAGAAAAATCAAAAGATGATTTGTTGAAAACTCCAGATGGTAGAGAGAAGGATAAAAAAGATAAAGATATAGACCGATACAAAGAGAGGGACAAGCATAAACTGCATCAAAGCAGTTTGCTTAAACTAAAACTTGAACATGAGAAACTTAAGCCTAAACCAACTCCTGCACCGAAGGATGCTCGGCCTAAAGAAAAACGATTAGTCAACGATGATTTAATGCAAACTAGTTTTGAAAGAATGCTTAGCCTTAAAGATCTGGAAATAGAGCAGTGGCATAGAAAGCATAAAGAAAAAATAAAACAGAAAGAGAAGGAACGTTTAAGAAACCGCACTTGTTTAGAACATAACAAGATGAAGGAGAAACCCAAACACTCATTAGCTGAAGTAAAAGGCAAGGAACTGATTCGCTCAAAAAGTTCAGAGTTGCCAGATGTTTGTATGAAGGAAAAACAGCAGAAAGATGCTACAAGTAATAGATCACAGTCTGTAGATACAAGAAGTGTCAATCTTGCAAAGCCTTCATTGGCTTTAGATAATTTTAATAGATCCCCCAAATCAGAAAGTGAAAAGATGGGGCTGAGCTCCAGGTCAGTGTCCATGGTTTCTGTTGCGAGCTCTGAGGATTCTTGCCATACCACAGTCACTACTCCAAGGCCTGTAATCGAATATGATTCGGACTTTACGCCAGAAGGTTCTGATTCCCAAATGTCTTTTTCACAGTCACCATTTTTAGCAAGTGCCAAATCACCAGCCATTGTTGAAAAAGAGGCCGATGGTCTTGCTGAGTTGCCAGATCGCATTAAGCCACCTTTCACGAACAGGCTCCCACAAATGTATGTTAGATCAGCATCTGTTGAAGATGTTAAGTTGGTTTTAAATGACTGTAGGCCTGTTATAGAGGTTCGAAGATGCAGCATGCCTGCAGCAGTTTCTGAACACAGCAAACAGCCTCGAATATCAGAAGAGAATAACCAGAACGCTCTGCCATCAGTTCAGGCTTATGGTAGCACTTCTCCTAAACCAGAACTCCCGTGTAGCACACGCGAAAGAGATTTTCAAAGTAGTGTGACTGTTCTGCAGTCAAACTTCACATCATCTCCAAATGGAGCTGTTATCAACAAGCAGGCAATGACGGGGACAAGTACCATTAAAGATACTGCTCAGATGAGCCCTTCAGAAGACTCCAACATGTATTTAGAGCCATGTAGTCAAAATGGTGTGACTCAGCAAACCAAACCATGGGATGTGCCTTTTGACAGACTTAATTCATTAAACAATGAGTTTAACAGCTCAGGTTGTGGTGTATCAGAGCAAGATACTAAAAGTGTTACAGCAATGCACAATTCTGAAAGCAGGACATTAAAAGAGCAACAAGTATCTGAATTTTTGCCTCAGCACACTGAAATTAAGGGAAGTTCCAGTTCTCAAGAATCTGCATCATTTTTGCCTTCACAGTCACCTTGTTCTTTACCTATCCAGGCACTTCCAGTTGTGTCAAAACACGTTTCTTTACCAGGCATTAGCAGTCAAGATTCATCATTTGTAGAGCAGCAAAATGTCATTCAAACTACAACTTCTACTTTGGATACAGATGCTACTAGTACCAGAGAACTGGAAAATTCTTTCTTCCCTTCAAACATTAAGAAGACTGACACACCCATTGCTGTATATCCTGAGAGCTCTGCAAAGGACATTTCACAGAGCTATGAAAGGATGAGTGATTTACCAGTGGTACCATTAGAGAAAGATACTTCTGAAACTGATAGCAGTTCACAGTTGAATGTGAATTCATACACATTCAGTAAAGTTGTTTGTAAGAATGCCCCGAGTGAAGTGGATGATAACGCAGCAGATACTTCAGATATTAGAAATGAAAAAGACCAACAAGAAAAGTTGGTCTCTGTTCATGTTGTTGATAGTAAAGCCAATGCTGATCTCTGTGAACTAAGTTCAGAAAGTTCAAAGGGAATTACAAATGAATCAGTTAATAAAAGCCCCTGCACTGCGGACAGAGGAAATGTGTTGGCAGATGATCCACCACAGTACTCCTCTATATCCAATTTGGAAAATAGTTCACAACAGATTACACAGGAAGAGGTGCATAAATACAGCCAGATAGTTAAAGTAGAAGAAGAAGTTGCTGAGGATCAGAAGATGGAGCAGCAAGAAGTACCTCAAAGAATCACAAGGAACAGAGCAAATTTGCTTGCTAACCAGGGCAAGCAGAATCCTCTTGGCTGCACACAGACATCAGAAAAAGAGTCTGAATCATCAGCATCTATGAAAGCAAGAATTAGATTAACTGAAGAGGATGATGCTCAGGTACATCATCCACGTAAAAGGAAGGTGTCACGTGTGCCTCAACCTGTGCAAGCAAACCCTTCTTTGCTGCAGGCCAAGGAGAAGACCCAGCAGTCATTGGCAGCTATTGTTGATTCTTTGAAACTTGAAGAGATTCAGCCATACAGTTCTGAGAGAGCAAACCCCTATTTTGAATACTTGCACATAAGGAAGAAAATAGAAGAGAAGCGTAAACTGCTGTGCAGTGTTATTCCTCAGGCACCTCAATATTATGATGAATATGTGACCTTCAATGGCTCTTATCTGTTGGATGGCAATCCCTTGAGCAAGATATGCATCCCAACTGTAAGTAACATGGTCTTTAAACGTACAATACAATGAAAGGCATGTTTTGGTTTTATTTTTGTAACTTCTGTATTATTCCTAACTTGCTTCTGAGTATTCTGCTAAAAACAGTAAGTTGGCCTGTGTCAAATTAATATTGGCTAATAGCATAATATTTAAAACCCCCATTCAGTGGAAATACAAACAGTGGTTTCACAGTCATTATAAGACAAACCATGTATGACACCTGTCAAAGGCACACAGACAAATACTGTATTTCAAACTATGTAAAGCATACTCTTTGAAAAGTGAAGCCAGTTATTGAGAGCTTCTCTGAACTTCTGCTGTCAATAATTTGGTTAAAACTAATTAGTCAAAGTTGTTTCATTTGGAGGCGGGTGGATGTGCAGTGCTTCAAACTACTAAGTCCATCACTGAACGTCTTAAGTATTGAGAGTTCCTGCCAGCTATCTCAAAAGCAGCAGATGTAATTTGCTCTGTCTTGGCTTTTATAATCCATCAATCTAAAGTGTTCATAATTTTATTAAATAATTCGAAGCTTTTTTCCCTTTTACTGAAGAACATCTGTTGTTCAGAGACACTTGTTTAGTTCTAAGCTTTCCATTTCTGGATGGACTAGTTATGTCAGCTCATCTAAGATAATTCACCCTCACTTGAGAGTAAAAAAGCTTTAGCTTTTTCCAATACAGTTGAAGTTTTTCTTGATGAAGCAATGAACAGAAATGTTATGTGTTAATTTAAAAATGCTTGCTTCATTATGGAGGTAGTCATAATTCCCTGTACAAGCTCTTTGTTCTCATTTTTTGGAATTAGTAGGCCAGTTATAGTCTGAGGAAGGATGTGGGTAGGATGACCCTTTTAATTGGTCTGTAAGTGAACCAGGGTGTATGGTAAGCTTTGCCACAATGTACCAGGCTGTCAGCCTTCCCAAGTCTACAAATCTTTCTCAATAGCTGTTGCAGCTTCTGTAACATCTTTATCACTGAAGGCATAGATTTTATTTTTATTTCTATAGCTGCTGCGAGTCATGTACATACTGTTTCCAAGCTGCAGCTTACTGCTTTGGCATCACACTTCAGTGTTTAATTTGGGATAAGTGGAAAGTAGAGAAACATGGCATATATTTTTCCCTACCCCATCTTCTACCTGAGCAATAGAATTTAATTCCCTGTCATAAATGGCAGTGTGTGTAGACACCATAGGGAGAGCAGTTATTGACTTGATATTAAAGCACTGGCTTATAATTCCTTCCTGTCTCTGTTGCTGTGTATAATAGGGATTCTGCAGATAATGTAAATAAATTTAGGTATTGGAGAACAAAATCTTGGGTAAGAGGTTCAGAAAATACCAGAGATGGATGTGTCCTCCCTGTTCTCAGTGGCTTTTCTGTTGAAAAGAAAACCCTATTTTAAAAAAGTTGATTAAAATATAAATATGTAATTGAAGAATTACAGTTACTGATTTTTGTCTCATTTAGATTTCTGGTTTGATTCCCTACACGGACATGTTCTGACAATAATGATGTTTTAAACAAGTAATTGTTTTGTATATATTTTGATCATCCTGTTAGTCTTCTACAGTTGTAGAGAGAACAGTTTTTATTCCAAGCTGCTAGAAGCAAAAATTAAGAAGATAAATTCTTAGAAGCCAAAATAATTTATTAGAAAATTGGTGGTTATTTTCATTAGCATGAAAGTGTAAGAGAAAGCATGAGTTTTATTCTAAATAAGAAGATACTCTAAGCAGTTCAGTTTTATCTGAAAAATCTCCAGTGCAACTAAGTGCATAATTTAATTATTGTTAATTGTGAAAATGTACAATTTTGATAAAGTTTTTCATGTTTCCTTTCAGAAAAAAAGATACTGTTTAAAAATTAGTAGTAGTTCAGACTTAACTTAGTGGCAGAGCTTGCTTATGTACACAATTTAATAATTTTATTTTGTCACCATTAAAAAGCACAATCATAATAGTTCCTGTTACAAATACCATAGAAAGGAGTATTGCTAAACCAAAGATCATTTCATTCTCAGAAATAAGCATTTGTTTGTTGTACTCATTGTCCAACAAAGTAAAAATAAAGGCTATGCCTAGTCTCTCTGAAATGGAGAAATACTAATAACGTGTTGTTACGCCTGTAATGTGCAGTTTAGTAAGCAACTGTAAAATAACCTTTTTGTTGAGTTTGTTTTACAGTTTTTTCCTTTGATTCTCTAATGATTCTCTGTTAACCACATTTTTGCCTCATCAATTTACATAGAAAGAAAGTAGATACTCTTTCTTAAATTATTCCTGTGTTACAGATATCCCTTTGTGTAGGTCTGTGTGAAGACCGTATATTTAACTCTGATACTTGGAGTAGTTTGTGTAACATACTGTTCTCTGCCTTGGAATTTTAATGATGCACTGTAGTTTATCTGATGAACTTCAAACATGCTGTAGGTGGGAACCAGGAGATGATGTGCTAAAACTTTATTTCCACTGCCTTGTTTATATATTGTAATTTATAGCCTGGATCACCTAACACTTTTGGGGGTATTCACATATGACTGCGGCTTCCCTCTCACCAGTGCAAATACAAAACATAAGGCAGAAGACATCAGGTCAGTTCAAAATAGAAGGAAACAAATCTGAGTCTTCTAACAGAGTAAATTCCAATTGTACTTGGCTCTGTTGCCTTTCAGATTGTTCCATCCATATATTCTACAGGGTTCAGTCATCTTTATCTGTATTGTCTCCTGAGAGAAGGCACCAGGATGATTCACTGCCATCCTCTAATGGCTACCTAGCAGACATATTCCTAGTAAAAGGGATTCTGTCCAGTCTCCCTGGCATTGCTGTAGAAACTTCAGAGGTAAAATCTAATTTTAGGGCTGTTGCCAGAGACTTGTTTTCAAAATGCATGAAACAGAGCTTTAGAGCAGGCCAGTTGTTTGGATGGCATAGAAGAGTGGAGGTTTGTAGCAGGCACAAACAGGGAGTGAAGGTTTATAGAGTGAAGAGTTGATGTTTTTGTTGTAGTTGTTTTGAAGGATGCAAATCATGCAGGAAAGTTGCAGATGGATTTTCATGTGTTGGAGATGGGGAGGGCATGGCTTGAACCTGAGCTCTTGCCAGTCAGACCTGCTCTCATGGCTGGCTCCTAGTGAGGTGGAGCAGAGGCACAAGGCTGAGTTCTGTCTGGCTTTTCTGGGTCATTTCTCATACTGGGAACTCTGAAGCAGGCAGGGCCCCTTTGTTTCCCTCTCTCCTGTACAGAGCCTGGGCCCTTAAGAAAATAGTTTGGTATTTTGGTTATACCAAACAGAGGGCACCTTTTTTTGTGGTGTTCCGTTTCATGCCATGTTCTGGCAAGTCCAGCCTATGTGTTTGTATTTTCCGTATACAGTTTTTGTGTTCTCTATACTAACAGTCTCTGTCTAGAAGGTCCAGGAGGCTCCTCTGGCTGTTCCTGCCTCAAAACCTTTAAGTTAGGCTTTCTGGTCTCAAACCCATTTCCTTTGTCTGAATCCAGTGCTGGTTCACAAGCTGGGATTTCTAGCAGGTGGTGTGCAACTACCCAGCTCCTGTTTTCAGACTCTAAGGATTTGAGGCTCACTCTTCCCAAGTGTCCAAGAAGAGAGGAAAAAACTGATCATTCCATAAATGACTGTAACCAAACCTAGCTCTGTATTTAGCTGTACATTTTGGCAGGCAGTGCTTGGCTGGGCAGGAGTGAAGAGTTTATAGATGTTTCCAGTGGCAGTAGGGATGGCTGGGGTCATGGAGACCTGTTGGTGTCACCCATGTCTGAGCATAACCTGCTGTGTTCAGGACTGAACATAATCTGCTAAAACAGAGTCCTACACGTTTAAATAAAAGTCCACATAAGTGTGCTGTCTAGATGATTAACTCCTTGTCAGGTTCTTTCTCCAGTGTTGATTCTTATTTCTGTTGTGAAATTAAACAGTCTGTAAATGTAGGGGAATAATTATATTCAAACAATATTTGAAATGTAGTGACAGGACAAGGGTGA
>VZTX01005604.1:0-33872 GCA_013400915.1 Pardalotus punctatus
GGCCGCGTGCCGGGCGGGGCCGTTCAATGTCGCGCCGCGCACGGCCGGGCGGCTCTGGGGCCTGCGCCGTCGCTTCCCGCCGCCCCTTCCCTTCCCGCCGCCCCTTGGGATTCAGGGCAGCGGTACCCACCCGAGAGGTGCCCTACGAGGCCCTGCGAAGGAGCAGGACAGGCGAGATGAGGTGCTGCAGCCCAGCTCGCTCTGGGGTTTGGCCTGAAAGGGACTGGAAATAGGGAAAGGTGGTGTCCGCCTCTCTCCCACAAAGGGAGCCGTGTTCCGTCAGGGCCTTACAGTGGAAACTGGGAGAAATAAGCGACTTTTGAACCCAAATGTGCAGCCTTCTTAGTTAGCCTCATCCAGAAAGAGAAGGGCAGTCCACAGGTCTTGGATGGCTGTCAGTGAATTGGGAAACTGCCCTTAGCAATCTGCCCCATGCACTGGGCAGGAGGGACCAGAGAATGGCCTCTGCCTTCGCGGTTACACAAGGGATGGCATCCTGCATACTTTGGAAATTCAAATGTATTTTTTCTCACAACATGTAATCAACAATAACTGGACATGCCCTACTAAATCCCAGAGGGGCAGACTAAAATTCCCCGACATCAGTTTGCTGGACTTCATAGTCACCTTACTTAAGTATACAACATTAATTAAAAGTCCTTAAGGTTTTGTTTATTATTTTGATATATATTTCATATCACCTACTAAGAACTCCAGAGGTTCAGAATAGGAAGGTAACATCAAGTACATAATTACATAAATAACAAGTACTTAATTATTACCATCCAATTAATATCCATGCTAAGGCTTATAGACCTGGCTGGTTTATAGAGACTGTTTTATTGTTTCCATCAAGAATCTTGGTTCTTCTTTGCTGAAGTCTCTGAATTTTATAAACTTAGGTGTCCAGGGATTAATACTGTCCCTGAAATCATGGCTGTTATATATGGTTGTCATGCTCCTACAGTCTTCTAACACACCATCTTCCAGTTGGTTTCCTGAACAGTTCACGCATGAGGTGCTATCATCTTCTTTTTGCAGACTCTAATGCAGCACATTTGCACGCTCACTAACCCACTTGCTGCCGTCTAAGGTCTGATTTAAAGTAATTTCTCCCAAGTGAATTCGTTTATACTCAGACATGTCCTGTTTCTTCTGACCAACCATCTATTCTCACAAGATTGTCATGTAGAACAGTCGCTCTCCTGTTTATATCAACCATTCCCTTAGCTACAGAACTAATTATCAATTATTAATATGTAAGTGCACATAAATATTAAATGTCTCTGGTTGTTACTCCAGAACTGTTACTGATGGGAAAGTCAATTGGGCAGCTAAGGGTACAGTTTTCCATGGGACTGTTGTGCTTTTTGAAAGAAGCATGTCAGGTGCTGGCTGCAAACCAGATTTATACAAGATCAACACCACCCTTTTTGACATATTGAAATGTTTTCGCATACAGGCATAGAAGTACGTGTTCTTTCAGTAGTTTTGCATATTTAAATATACTAAGGATGAACTAAACAGTAAAAAATCTCACTTGTGTTTTTCGTAGTGGCTCTAAACTGGGTTTCTGCTTTTAATCTGCAAGGGAGGGAGAAGGGGCAGGAGCAGAGATTGGGGGGGGGCGGGAAATGGAGTGTACCAGGTATTTTGGAAGCTTGTTGCTTCTGAGCCTGCTGGGAAGATGGGAATATTAGGGCTGGTAATGGCTGTTTTTCGAGGCATTGGCCGTCCCAGCAGGAACAGTTATCACCTCACACACTGCTGCCCGTGAGTTGGCAATAGCAGCATAGCAGCGAGGCCGGCTGTCCAGCGCCTGGCGTAAGGAGCACTGGACTGCAGCCATTTTGCAGATCCCAGCAACCTGCTCTCTTAAGCAACTTTGCCTGTGCCTAGAGAGAATCGTGCTTCTGACTGTGGGAAATGAAAACATAAAGTGGAAAAAATGTTAGCTTATCAGTTGTCTCCCAGTTGGTGTGGTGCTGGTAATTACACTACTGGAAATTTCTACTTCATTTGGTATTATGCTCTTAAATTAAATGATGATCATCTAGTGTTATGTCAAATACCTGACATATACAATAATTAATTTGAAGGGCCAATGACAGGTCTAGCCAAGAGAGATTTATTATATGTTGCAAAATATAAATATTAATGGTTTTACAGCTGTGTGAACCAAATGCATATATGTAGGAAAAAAACCACCCCAAAACCAACTGGTTTTTCTATTTGGTGAACTAATCAGAGAAATAATTTCTTTTTAACATACTGATTGTGCTCTTAAGGGCTGTAGATTGCAGAAAGTGACACAGTCACACTTGCTGCCTGTACTAGATATGGTTCAGGAAAGCAGAAAACATTTATGAAAGCCAGTATCAATACTGCACGTGTAAAAATGAGCAGTTGCACATCTAAATGAGCATGTAATTGTAATTGCACATGATTTTAGTTTTGTAATGGATGGCACTTAACAGCAAAGTAATGGCTTTGTGCTGAAATGAAAGGACTCTTGGGTCAGCCTGAGGGCAGACTTGTAGCTGCAAGTTTAAAAAGCCATTTTCACTGTAATTTGATGCTCAGCTGTGCAGCCAAATGTAATCAGTCTCTTTGCATATGTAATTGTGATTTATTTAGCAGTACTTTTTTGGGAGTTTTTTTTTCTAAAGCCACTAAAGAAAAAAAAATAAAACCAAACAATCCAACCCCTCCTCCAAACCATTATTTCCAACGTTGTATGCTTTATTAAACCAGTTAACAGAACAAACACTGAGAGACAACGTATGTGTAAATATATATGTGCCCACACAGAATATTACAGTTGTACTTTAGTAAAGTGGCTACTTTCAGTTAAACTAGTGACTTGTCATGTGGGGGCAGGCCAGGGAAAGAACACAAAAGCTCTTTTACCCCCTGACTGTTTCTGAAATTTAGCTACTTAAATATTGAAGTTTGTCTTTCAATAGAGTTGAAAATTCAGAATATTAATCATGAGTATTAATCTTATTCTTTTTTACTACAAAAACTGTTGAATTAAAAGTGGGAAGCTATTTCTGTATTTAGTGCTTACCATGTGTAACTAGAGGAATGTTTATGATCAACATATAATACTATATAAAATAATATATCAAATATATTTGCTTCACATACAAAAATTCTTTCAAGTCTGTCAGTTGTCAGGCTTCTCAAATTAAGATATTGTGTTTTCCTTTAAAATTAATTTTCTGGTAACATAAATTGTAACAGATTCTCAATATTTTTCTTTAAATTTCTGATTTCTTTAAATGTGGAGAAAAAAATCTCAACAATATGGATCAAAAGCACTGTGTGAGTACCAAAAAAATCCCTAAATGACAGATAAAATTTATTTTATAAATAAAATATATATCAAAACTAAACATTCAGCATTTTGGGGAAGGTCTGCTTTGTTCATCTCTCATTGCTGAGGGATGGTAGTACTGAATTGCAAAGGTAATTAGTGCAGCTGAACTGAAGGTGCATTCAGGATGCTCTGAATATTCTCAGTAACTGCACACACTGAACATCAGTGTTTCAACTGGCATTATTTTGTAGGCTCTAGAACACCAGCTGGATGTCCTGTTTCCTGAAGGGAATCCCAGAAGCCGTAGGCAGAAGGATTAAAAGGAAGAAAGGCCCATGAAACCTGTAGGCTCTGCTGTGTCATAGCAGCTGGGTAGCTGGATCTGTGCTTACTGCCTGGAACAGGCCCTGTGCCTTTCTCAGTGTTGTCCTTTTGTTTTGATACACAAAACTGTGTCTCTGTAGATGAATTAGCCTGTGGAGAGCACAGCTCAGATGCAGAGCTTGAGTTTGCTATGGTTGCATTGGATAGTGGAAGAAGATGCCATAGGACTGTTGGACCCTAGAGAAGGAAGACTGATAGATTGCAGCTAATAGCTTGACAAACTAACTTTTTATATCAAGGAAGGTATTGGAAAGTATATCAAGGTATCTGCTGATTTTTGGGGTTTTTTTTGCATTAACAGAAACGAAAGGTAAAGAAGTTAGGAAACATTTGTGGATCTGCTTAGAATCAAAATTCATCTATCATTATTCATGACAAAGTCTTATAATCTATATACACATACACTTAGTAGTAGATGGATTAAACAAACAAAACAAAAGACCAAACCTCCCCCCCTACCACAGTTCTCTTGTGTGTTTTTAGATATACACAGGGAAAGAGACTCACACATTTAATAACTCATAATATTCCTATAAGAGTTCATTTTGCTTTGGGAGAACTGAAACTCTGAAATCATGGCTTAATAAATGTAGTGAAAGTTTTGCACTTTTTTCTGGATCAGAATTTCACCTGTTATTTGTATAGATTCCTTTACTCTGAATTCTTACATCTGATGCATCTATCATAGCTGCATTACAAGACCTTTATATATGCTGGAGTTTGTCTCTGAATCTGAAAGAAAAACTTAAGAGAAATCAGCTCATAATCCAATGCAATGATGAATTCTGCTTTCCCATATATCAGTCATGGAAGTTGGGTTTAGTTCGTAGGCTGATGGAGATTGTTGTCATAGCTTTTAATACCACGAGTATATATAGAATCTTGTTAGTAAGACATTACTACTTTTAGATTCAGACTCAATCAGCATGATTCAGCAAATGGCCCAAATCCTGTATTGATATATAAAGATGCAGTACAATGTGGACAGAATAGTCAGGACCAAGAGCATAATAGAAAGAAAAAAAAAGACCAAAATTTGGAATGTGACATAAGGAAACATATATGGACTGTGCAAAAGAGTAGCAATTATAAAAAATACACACATTAAAACTATGCATTCATGCTTTTTGGATTGAGATAATTGTTTGTGTAGTAGCTGTGACATGGTGATCAAAACTGTTGACAATTTTAGTTTACATGTCAAATAGGAAATACAATTTCAAGTTAATACAACTGTTGTGTGTTCAGATGTATGAGATACATGAGATTAAGAATGACCTAACTGAAAATCAATCCTTCATAAATTAATAATTTTTGGTGCACCCTGGGAAATAGTATTTCCTTTTTCACGTTGAAATATATTGTAAAATTACAAAACACATATTGCTAACTATTGGAATGTAATAATTACGACCTCATTTAGCTTTTGCTAGATGTGAAGTATGGCTGATTTATAAAGTTCCCTATTTATATTGCTATTTAAATTTTTATTTATTTACATGAGAAAGATTAATATTTCTATAGCTTTTAAGTAAGTACCTGCCTTACATCAGTTCACTGTTTTTCTAGGTAGAGTGAATATCTAGCAGCGTGCAAAGATGAGCTGACAAGACAGCAGTCAGTGTAACTTCAGTGTGTATTTGATCTTTCTGCATTATGAAATACACCATCTCCATTTCAGAAGAGGCAGGGGACGAGCCTTAGTCTTGTCCTAAAACAGTCTGGAGCATACATCTACCCCCTCCACAGAGATAATCTGGTTGCTGTGTGTGCTGTCGAAGACAGTGAGAATGTAAGAAAGAACAAAATTTTGTGCTTCACTTCATTGTGTGGAGCTGTGATCTCTTGCCATGTGAACCAGCATGAGAGAACCAAGATAGTGCATTGAAGCAATCTGAGAAACAGCAGTTCAGAGGAGTGCAGAACAAAGTCTAGCAAGTTTTGTCTGTCTGCTTAGCAGCTGCTTTTTCTCTGCCAGAAATAGCAGTTTCGTAGTTAGGGAAGTAACTCCTGCCTGTGGAGGGACTCCTTGTGATAGAAACTAATTGCCAGAAGCAGGAGAGCTCTGGCAAGAGAACACTCACACTGGGGTGCACTGGGGGAAAATGAATGCATTGTGTGCCTTGGCTTGGCATTGCCTACTGCAAATCATCCTGCTAAAAGAAGCCAGAAACTGTACAGTTTATGCTCCAATACACCCATCGTTTACTTACTCTCAGTTATCTAAGCTTGCCACTTCATTGTGGCAATGGACCCATCAAATTTTGGCTGTTTTGTATCTCAGGACAGCAGGTAGTTCTGGCCAAGAAGGTGCTTTGTCTCACCCAAATGCTCTTGACCATTTATTGTATGCCTCCTAAACATAAAGGCAGGGAAAAAGCAAAGCTCACCAAAAAGCAAATGAGATTAAGGAAGGGCAACAAGTCAGAAACAAAGGAATTGTTGCTGTCATTAACCAACCATAGTAATAATTTTAAAAACCCAAATACACAAACAAAAACACACACAAAAAAGCAAAATTAATACCTAAAATCCTATTTTGGAACTGAAACCCTACAACTACCCCAGGAATATGCAAAAGTTTCTTTTTCTGTATAAGAACTGGAAAAAAAAATACACTGCCTGTAAAATGAACAGTTGAAGTCTTTGATGTTTTTGACAATAAGCACAAATCATGGCCCCCTAATTGGCAAAAACTAAAGGATTTTAACCTCATCTTATTAAAAATAAAAAAGAAACATCAAAAAAATCAGATGACGTTCTCATTTCTATGTAGGAAATACTGTTTGTAGATTAGTCTCTGAGCATAAGCTTCCAGAGACATTTGGCCTTACAAGGCTGTTACAGGTGTTCCTTTGTTTTAATTAATAAATCTTACTTTCTAGGGTTTTAGGAGTATTACATTAATAATATGTCTTGGTCTGGAACAAATTTATACCAGTACATCATATCTGTCTATTTTTTATTGTTCTACTGCATCTTATACTAGAAGTTTTTTAAAATATATTTTTATGGAGCTTTAATCTGGATTTAGTGTTTATCATATGAATGTAGTGAAAGAAATGTGCAAAAACATTGCCTGTTTATATAAGCTGTGTAAATAAAAAGACATTTTCCCTCAAAGTTTGTAAATATAAAAAATAGTTTTAAGCAAGTATTTTACTTTTCATGCTTTTAATTGCCACTGCCTATGAAAACCAGCACTTATGAAAAATCTGTACTTTTCTGGAGTAATCTTTTTAATAACCTATTAATTGCAGTGCAATCAACAAATTTAACCCATTTTGAGATTTATTTAGTTTTTAATCCAAAGATTTTAATTAAGCACAAGAGCATTTTAGGAAGTTGAGATTTTGAGGGTGTCTTATAAGGCATTCTTCAGAGAAGTCTATCACTAGGATATCAATTTCAATGAGGAATCATCATGTGAGCTGGTGTGACCCTTTCCACCTGTCCCACCTCCCCAGCCAGGAAAGTTAAACAGGGCTGTCAGTATCCCACTCTGAATATTAAGCAGGTGCTGCCCTGGATCAGGAATTTGTTGTTCAGTCTTACCTCACTCCTGGAAAGTGATTTCAGGGACTCTACACTGGTATCATTCTTTTTATCAGCAATACATTTTTTGCAGGAGAAGTAATCCTAACTTGATGTCCTGAATTCAAGCGAAGTTAGCAATATGGGTATTGTTGAAACTACATTACATAGTTGTACTAAACAGAAAATGTTCTATCACTCTAATCAAAGAGTATCAGAAAAAGGAATGGTTGTATTCATTGAAGCACACATTGCTCATCAATTTAGAAAATATTGTAAATTTAAAGAATGACAGAGATTCCATAAATAATAATGGAATAGGAAAGTTAGGGTTCAGTCAGCTTACATAAATATCTCATTAAAACAACTCACGCTAAGGATTTCCTTCAAGCCAAGATTAGGATCTGCTGTGACTTGAAAATTCCATTCAAGTTTTCCAGCTCAGCCAGCCTGTGTGCTTACAAGTGTGAGACCAAAAGCAGTTAATCCTACTAGGGAAGTAAATTAAATTTCACAAATATAAACATTGGAACAGTAAAATTTATCATTATCTTATTCCTTTGCCTACTTTCAGAAATCCAATCAGTGTTAGCAGCACTTAATGCTGTATGAAAAACACATGAGCTGCTGTGGGCATAACAAGATTATGCATTGTGTGATGGTGATAGGGTCCTGCTCCTGTCACTGTAGTAAGGGCTGGCTGCTGTGACAGCCAGGCTGCTTCTCTGCAAGTACAGAAGGGCAGGGTCCCACCCAAGCAGTGCCTCACCTTTTTGTGTGAGAAACATCGCTGTTCCCATGTGCAGCCACACAGCAGATTGAGCTCTCCACACTCTCAGCTGGCTCTGTCTTCTTAATGCTAAAGCATGGGAAAATTCAATAGTTTTCAAGCTTTCACTTTGGATTTCTAAAAAGAAATAAATAAATAGATTTTTTTCAAGCCAATTGCACTAATGCTTTTTCTATTTTTAAACTAAATTGAAACAGAAGGGCTGTAGAGTGGTTTTGTTCTGCATTAATGACGTTAGTTTAAAATCACTATATTTAACAGATTTTGTTTTCTGCTTTCTACTTAAAGATGAAAAGAAAGTTTTATTCTCACTAATTATTATTTTGTTAAATTGGAAAAAAACATTCTTGTTAAGCTTTCTGCTACAGATTTAATACCAAATCTATATAGTATCTTACGACTATGCCATTTCTGCCTTTGTAAAATAAATTATAGTATGTTTGTACATCAGGGGTCTTACTATCAATAAGAGCTGCTATATTGTGTTTTCCAAATTTGGTAAGAAAAACACATTTTTAAGGTTGTGTCTTCTTTTCACTGTTAACAGACACAAAAGGTATTATTTTCTGCAAGCCTCCCAGTCCATGAAGTCCATTCCCTCTGATACTGGTGACAGGACATTTTAAACAAAACTGGATGTGGACTAGGAATGTGGTTTCAAATGATTTTTCAGGAAACCTACAGCCTCTGTCCTGTTCAGCAATATGAAAATGAGACTACTTTAGAGTTTTTCTAATCAGAATAAAATCTGTGCATTTGGGGTCAGTTTAGTTGTCCTGTGAATGCCGTATAGGACAGTAGAAGCTTATAGTGATGAGCATCCCATCAACCTTTTTGGGGCTGGTAAAGAGAGCTGACTGAAAACCAGCTTAGAAAGCAAATAATGCATAACACTTTTGAGAAACTTTTGTGTGTGTGTGTGTGTGTGCATCTGTGTGAGAGCCAGATCTCTGAGGAAAATCTAAACCATTTCATGGCAGGCTCTGACTTGGTTTTTGGAGTTGGTTTTTTTGGTAGTGTACATGCATTTTTAACAATTCCTTTTAGCTCCATTAGCTCCCTAGTGTCCAGTTAGACAATCTAAATATAACATTAAATACAGCAGCTTTGTAAGTGGCATCTACTCATTTATAATTTAAAAACCTGCAAAAAATAAGATTGCCCTTGTAGTTCTTGTTTAAGCCCTCACAGGGTGATTTAACTCTACAGTTTATATGGGCTCCCCCTTTTCCTGGAACACACAGGCTGTCCGTGGGTGCTGTCAAGTTCAGGACATTTCTGCCAGCATTCCCCAGTCACACAGGACAGTGCTGATGGAGGGAAATTGTGGGGAAGTGTGCTCTTAAACACAAAGAGGAATGTTTTGCTCCTACAGGTATTCTAGCACCCATGGCCTGATACAAGGTAGACTGAAGCAGACAGCTTCGGTGTCAAAGACCAGAAGACCAGCTCCTAGCCCAGGTTCTCTCCCTCCTCATCCCGTTGCTCCAAAGTCAGGTGGATAATGATCAGGAGAACTAAGAGATGTGATTATCATATTTTTCTTTGCATATTTTTTAATGTTATATCTGTAATTGATACCACTGTGTGTTGTACCAGCCAGTTCCTCAAGTTAAACTTATGAAGTGTACCCAATTCTTACCTATTTAAGGAATGTTTTTACTGAACATAATTTCTAACTATATCAGGGAGATAAAACATAGAGTACCTTGAAGACATGAATCTTTGATATAAAATTTCTGTTCAACAGCATTTGAAAGGTATAACACACTTCCCAAGAAGCTCTGCAAGCCTTATGCCCTGAGCAGGCTATATGGCAGGGAGCCCCAAACAGCCACCAAACAACCCAAACAGACCCAATATACTCCAGTAATACTATACAGACAAATATAAAAATAAAATTCTTTACCTATTCCCTATCTATGCAACTTTGCTAATTGTTTCAACAAATTGAAAGCCTGACGAGAAAGATACTATATGTGGGTAAGAGACTTCATTAATGGACAATGAAAATTTAGATTGCTTTGGAAATACTAAAAATTTGTTCTGATCCTTCTGTGAGGGTAATATGCTGTATGCCATTTGGCCTGGACCTGTGAGCCTGCCAGCAAATTGTTTCTCACACAGTTCAACTCAAATCAGTCCTAAAATTCCATCAACCAAATCATTCTCCCTATGAAATATTACAAGAAAAATAAGCAGCGTACCCTCAGAGGTGTTTTCTGACCTCAGTCTCTTATTCCCTTCTCCAATTATTTGGGGTGTTTTTTGGGGCGTTTTTAGACATTAAGCAATGCACATAAATTTAAGCTACAACTATAATCATGTCATTATAAGTTTATATAAATTAATGCAAAACAGCTACTATTAAATTTACTTTGAAATAAATTATTGTTTCTTCCTTAAAAAAATATGCTGTTATTGACTAAAATGCTAATATGCAACTGTCCTTATGACCCCATGCATCTCATCCAGCCTTTGCTTTTAAGTGTTCCTTGACCCATTTGATAATCATTTTACTAAGTCATTGCAATGACATACATCTTGTCATCTGGATCAATTTCCAATCCATAGCCATGTGTTACTTTTGTTCACAAGATTTAGCTGAACATACTTCTTTCCAATGAACTGTTAAAAAGAACCATAAAACTCACTGTACAGGTCCAGATCCAAAGTCTGTTAGGGCCGTGTCCTTTTTTTTTTTTTTTCCCCCAAAAACAGCCATCATGAATGCCTACAAATGAATATAAAAGCAGAGGAAGTGATACAGGGGGTAGACTCCTCCAGATTCCAGTGAAGTATAACATGATGAGTTGCTAGCTAATCAGGCTAACAAGTAGTTCTGTTGTTCTACAATAAAAGCCCTTTTGTGCTTAAAGCTGTAGGAAACTGAGCCTAGATAGTCTTTTCTTGTTGGCTCAAATATCCGTAACAAAAATCTTGCAAATAACTTAGATCGGATTAAGTTCCTCTCTCCCCTCTCTTTCATGACCTCCATCCAGCCTTTTGCTCCTTCACCTTCCTGCAATCTGCTGCAGGTCGACTGCACCAATAAAATCATGGAAAGAAATCTGAATTAAGGAGGCACTTTCAAAGTTATTTTCAAGCCGGGTATTGCTGTGCAGTGATGTGTGTACAGTGCAGCTGCTCATACTCCTCCAATCCAACTCTGCTGCTGAGTCCTGGGATAGGGATAGGCAAAGATAGAAGGCTGAGGACTGGGGACAGTTTAATTTGGCTACTGAGACAAACATGGTTTCAAACTCCCCTGTAAAAAGACTAATTTTTAGTATGAAGGGTAATATCATGAGAGTCCAGCTTTCAAATACTACACATTATACTAAATATTACAGTTAGAATTTTCTATTCCAAGTAATTTAGTGATACTCCTTTCTCCAACACTTTGATCTATTTTTCTACAATAGATTTTTTGAAAGGGAAGGTTCAGTCCCTAACACTGTTAATCCAAATCACACATAAGGAAATTAAGTAGGAAAACAAGGATGAATTCATTTAATGCAGTCACTCAACTTGCTCTCAGTTTCTAACAGCTGGAATTATAATAGATAAACAGCATACTAACTTGACAAAAGTATTAAGTATTTCCAAAAAGCTGGTGCACATGCCTTACTACATTGTTCCAGTTTGATAATCACTGTATTTGAATAATTTTACTGATGTGTTTCTCAAGCTTGCTTAGAAGAACATATCAAAGATATTTTTAGAGTGCATGCTCCATTCAGTGTGGAATTTTTGCTGTTGGAAAAGGCAGTGAGATAGATCTAACATGACAAATCATCTTGCTGCTACACACCTATTTATCATTCAAGTCAAAGTCAGTTACAAAGATTTTTCTAGCACTTCATATGAACTTGCTGCCCCAGCATTCCCTCTGTTTATAATGGCATACACTGTCTGAAAGACAACATCCATTTCCCAGCAATAGCCACTAATGAGTCCACAGCAGCTCTAGCATCTTCTGCAAGCACTTCATGCTGAATTTCTTATCAGGCTGATTTGAAAGATCTAGCTTCTTTCAACATGTTGCTTCTGACTAAGATCTCCTGATAATCTAATTTTCAGAAACACTACCCTCTTGACCTTTTAAGACAACATACCAACATGTATGGTGGGTACAAATAAAATCAGTAAAAGACTTGGTCATCAGTAGGTTTATAATTAAAAAAATTAAATGCAGTTTAAGGTCTGAAGTGTTTCCAAGTCAAGGACATTCAGTTCGTACAATAGCTCTTTGGTGGGAAGGAGTGGAAGGAGAGCAGGGAAGGGAAGAATTAATGCAGGGGAGAAAAGTACAAATTCCTTTGATTCATTAAAATAGCATTATACCCAGCCCACTCCCACCCTCACTGAAGTTACACAAGCAGTGGATGATTTTCTGTACTACCCCAGCCTACTTTATTTCACAATGTAGAGTGCAGGCAGTAGTTTGAAACACAAAGTACCAGGAATGAGTATTCATAGGTTCAAATCCAAGTGAGTACAGCAAATCCCAACAATGAAGGGATGTAAAAAGCATTAGAAAAATAAGAGAGTATATTAGTCCATCAATAAGGCATTGACTAAAGAAAATATAATCCCAACAGTGATTTCATCCCTTATTTACTTCCTCATTCTTCCTCAAACGTCAAGCTAAGAGCAATTTATTATTGCTCTCTTCTATTCCTGAGGTTGCCATTTGGCAAAAATGCAGAGTTTACCTTCGGTGTGCAATACCTTTGTGGTTTCTGTATTGTCCACTTATGCATTTTTATTTACATATAAATAACAAAATAAATATTTAAGTTTGAATAATAATCTTTATTTCTTTATTAGTTTATTTGTAAAAGGTACATTGTAATCCTGAGCTACTGCTTTTATACATTTAGCATCATACAAAGACAGATCATTTACAGTTTGATCATTTACATTTATTGTGCTCCAAAATCCTTATCCGAATATCATTTTGACTTAGCAGGAACATAGATAATTTAAATTACATGTATCCCTGAAACATCCATATTAATTTACCCATCCAACCCCATTATCTAAATTACTACAGTCATCTAAATCACTCAGGACATTCCTTCTGAATTTAGCAAAAACTTGTTTAAAATTATAAAGATGGGCAGTGCAAGAACTGGTCCCTCAATCCTTTGTGAATACATCATTAGAAAAAACTTTCTGTTTCCGTATTCTCATGGCAAGTCAGTGCTAAATTGACTAGAAGTAGTTTGATGGAATGGTCCAAGTAATAGTTTACTCATTTCCTTATTACAGCAGTTAATGAGAATTTACAGTGTCTCCCTTTGCAGTGACCAGTGTCGTAACTCTCCCAAGCTGGGAAAATCTGATGTCATCAGAGGAAAGTAAGAGGCAACCCATCACCATCTTATTGTCATCTACATGACACTGAAGTATTACAAACCAAGTCATATGAAATGCTTCCCTTAGACCCTGTAAAGGAACTTGTATGAATAACCAGAGTTAAGTTCCATAATCCGAGCATGGCTTTTAGGATTTGCCAGTTAAAAAAAAAACAAAACAAAAACCCAAAACAAACGAAAAGCAAAACCTCAGTCCCAGGATCCTTGAGGAGAAAGCATTTATCCTAACTGAAATCCAATCCTGGATAAAGGGAAATTTAATTGGACTACCAAAATAGCATCTCTCTACCTGAAAAATCTCCAAGCATACAGTGTTTACAAATGTCTCTAGCAACAGTGTCAGTCTTTTAAACACTCACAACTTCCATTTCCTGAATAAGGTCACTATGATCTTAGGCAAAAGATGCAGTAAAGCAGTTCAAGCAAAATGCTTATTGCTTAGGTTTTAAAGCAAGCCACTTGAGTACAATTGTAGTTAAAATGTTAGGTACAAATGTGAAGCTACGGTAGAAACACTTATAAACACTCTTGCTTTTGAATTCTTACTGATCATCTAGAAAAATGGCAGACAGATTTTAACAAAACAAAGGAAATGTAAAACTTAATACTGTCTGTTGAAATAAAATTCAACACCTATAAAGACAGAGTTATGAACATGTAAACACAGCTTTAGTATTCAGAGCTAGGGAATCTAGCAGCAAAACAAACTATTTGCATATTATGTAGTGCAATGAACATTTGTTCTTAGAGACCCCCAGTCTTTAAACTACTTTGAACAGAATGGAATCCTTACAGGAAAGGTTTTAAAAGTGTCCAAAATGTAATATCCAGAACTACTAGATGTTCATCTATAACCTAACAATTTCTCTATGCAAAACTGTGCTCTGGATAACTGACTTTAATGGCTCCCCAGTAGCAGGCTCGAATGAGGCAGATTAAACCTAAGAGATAAGCAACAGCCCAAGAAACGTATGTTGCGTGAAATCGCCTGGCGAAATCTTGTGTACCAACCTAAAAAGAGAAAACACAAGTGTCAAATGTACAGCACTATCTTGCTCTTCAGGGAGGAAGAAGTTATATTAAGGAGAAGTGTTTCAGCACCTTTTCAACTCTGATAAGGGTAAAGTAGGTATTTTATTAGCTTGATTTTACATAACCAAAGGATAATTGAGCTTCAAAAGGATATCAGGAGACCTCTAGTATCAACTCCCCAGTCAAAGCAGTGTCAACTCTAAGCTCAGACCAAGTTGTTCAGGGTTTTAACCCAGCTAGGTCCCAAATAACTCCAAGGATGGAGGTTACACAAGTCTCTGGACAAACCTCATGGATAAATGTTTTCACATAATTTTCAAATTTGGTAAGGTCATAAAAAAAGGAAAAGAAATCTGTCTCTCACTGGTTTTATTTCTGGCTGTCTTTGTTTCTATTAGGAAACCTGGAAAATCCTTCATAACTCATTTAAGCTCACACATAAATAATTATTCAAGTTAAAATGCAAGTTAGAGGCATAACGAGAATTACACATATGAATTCACTGCAGGTATTTCCTCACATTAACTTTTCTGGGATCCCCAGAGAGGAAGTTGGCTCTAGTAACCAGTATGAGATACTGGTAAGTTAGATAGCTTTCAAAGTAACAACAGGGTGAGCCTTTTAATTTGTGAATAGCTTATTAATGGCTTTACTCCTTATAGCTTGTACAAATTACAAAGACACTTATAATATAAGTCTAGCACTTGGAATCCCATTCCCCTCTACTGCAGTGGAATTTATATTTCTGGCTATACAGCAACATGTATTTCTGGAAACCTGGAAGTTTTGAGAGCTCTAGCAAGAGGCAAGATGTTCCAGTATTTCTACAGTGAAGTGAAGCATTTTTCATGAAACTGAAGTTTATAGAAATGAAGAATCAAATTTAACATCAGAAAGAAGAGATTCTAAAAGTGCCAGAATACTTTTTTTAAAGAAAACCATTTCATTTTTCTGGCTAACTCAGACGATTAAGTACACAGTTTCAAAAGAGATTACAAAAACCACACCAATTTAGGAAGGTGTCCTCAAATGCTGGGGAAAGAAGAGCTGGTCAACCAAGAGAACTCCTTTGAACACACACACCCGTGCACACAATTGCAAGTATACCATGAGACATCACTCACAGTTAATCCAACACCAATGAAGATGCATATCATTCCAATTGTGATATATGCACAGCAGCGCCTCCGTGGCAGCGCACTTCCAACAGAAGAACTGTTAGAAAATAAATGATATTGTAAATTAAAAACAAAAAAAAAAAAAACCAAACCAAACCAACCAAACAAAAACTACCACAAAAACCACCCCTACCATCATCAGTAACTATTCAGTCTTAGTGAGGGGATGGAAAGAGAATGGCAGTACACATATACCATCTTAAGCTTATGGAGCTGTAAGCGAAGTCTACAGCTGTACTACAAAATACAGGACAGAGTCCACATTTTTATTTTAAAGGGGAACTATTGGTGATTGAGTACCTAAAAATCTAGGTGGTTACAAGAAAGAGAATGGTGCCACATGCACAGTTTGAGTGTGTCCACCTCCTGTACCCACAGTGCACCTCAGTAAATGTCTTGAATAACCTTTGGATGGCAAAATTCAAGTTTGCTTTTCAGCTTCATGTTGGTTGCAAGACACCCTTCAGACTTTTGGTACATCAGCAAATGGCTTCAATACTTCACTGCATCTACTAAGCAACGGAAAATAACTTCTACCACCCCTACATGTCATTAATAACAACCTTCACTATCCATTTCCTGGATACTCAGTACTGTTCAGTGGCTAAACTCTGCCCTTTTTCCTGATGATAAATACAAATCTTCTTAGTCAGAGGCATATAATTTTTTTCCATGTTTGACATCTCCAAATACTGAAATTCTTTAGACCTTTAAGTCAGTGTTAGCAACTTTAAAAACATGACAAGTTCTTCTCACTTTCCAATTTCTTTCAGAGTTCTACCACAATTTACATGAGCTGCACAAATCACTACTGACAACCAAGGTAAATAAATCCCCTGAAGTTCTGTCACTCATCATCTAGACTATGAACTCCAGGACAGACAGCTCTGTCTCTACCTCCTGCATCAAGCTATTACAGTGCTTCAGTCAAACAGAATAGAAAATGCAAATAAAGCATTATATTATTTACTACAGGTTAGAAAAAACTATTCTAGAAGTTCAGCATTGTTTAGCAAATACATCTTGAGTCACACATTTGCAATCACATACAGCTTACTAATGAGGAAAACAGGAACATGACTGAAGTCCATTGAAACACAGTTAAAGGACTAGAGAGGCAGAAGTGCTTTTATAAAACATGTATTATCTATCTTAGGGGTGGCTTTGAAGCATCCTGAAGCACGCTATCATATGCACTTACGACCCATTCTGGATACACATTTGGAAATACTGTAATGCTTTTACTCTGTGTACAAGGATGCAAGGGAAAGTTGTTTTCATCTCATGATAATTCAACATACTCAAGATAAATGCATAACAGAAGAAAGAACTGCTAAACTATTGAAGTAGTACACGTGTCATATGACTGACCAAATTTCTGGCTCCACTTAATTAACCACATAGTAAGGCCTCATATGCTTAGCATGTGACTAAAATTTTTTAAGCATTTGTCTTAGAAAGCCTTCAAATAGATCGGTTTAAGCAGCTTTACTTCAACATTATTTCTTTACAAGGAATTTCTAAAATGCTCCAAGGGGGAAAAAAAAAGAAAACAACAAACAAACACACCACCACAGTCCTCAAGCTAACACACTGAGCTTCATCTTTCAAGGCAAGGCTTGAATAAAATGTCTACTCACAAGTCATTTTCAGAGAAGCTGGAAAAGTCTCCAAATGGTACTGCTTATTAGCTTCCATGGGGAAATTACATTCTCAGTGAAAACCTCATAGTACACAGTGAAATGGGACACCAGAGGGTGTTTGGGGTATGATTAGGGTAAGAGAATTCCCAGTTAGGGTAAGATAGCATTGATTTCCCTTTCACACACCTCCACACGCTCCCTCAGAAGCCACTCTACAGCCATTCTAGAAAAGGGATATGTTGTTCAATTCCAAGTTACACGAGTTAAAAATAATGAAACCAAACAGCAGTTCTATAAAAGGAGAAAAGAGAAGACACTGAGCTGGCGAAACTGACCGTAGGTTCCCTCCTTTGCAGGATTTTGTGGCTATGTATTCAAAGTTAATTCTATTACAGAGCTGGGTACCATAAGACAAGCTGGAAAAATATAATGTGCAATACACCTAAAACACACGTGTACTGTGCTGTGTACTTCAAACAGAGACAAAGTTGATTCTGAGAAAGAGACTGTCACTTTCAGAGCTAACTTACAATCTTGTTTTTGTAATCATAACATTGCAGGTGCTGGGTGCATTTTCCATTCATATTTCTCTCAGGTTGTGTCTCTTCCTAACCAGTAAAAACAGCTAGAGGAAAAAACATCAACTCAAATACTGCAAAATGGAAATGGAAAGAACGTCTCAATGTAGCTGTCTTTCTTCTTCCACAGAAAGCAATGATTAAATACAGATATTAACATTTATACAGTCACATAACAGACCTGGGAGTCCCAATAAATCATAATGCATTTTTCACCTCCCACAGTGATACTAGCCTCTGGCCCACTCTAGATAGTGAGGCTTCCCTCTACTCACCCCAAATTACACATAAAACCCCCAAACAACTTTAGAATAAAGAAAGCTGAAACTCTACCCCAAAAACCTATCAACTGCGAGAACTTTGACAGGCACATTGGCAATATCAGAAATGGGATCAGAAGAACTTTTTCACATCACAGAAGTAACCAATTAGTTCCATTGTGGAAATATGAGGGAATATGAGCTCTCTACAGAGCTATATAGAAGGCAGCAGTTCCTTCTTTCTGAGCTGCTGCTGCTGCGGAAGAAAAGGCACCTGCCAGATCTTTGAGCAGCAGCAGCAGATATAAAAGATGCCAAATCCAATACAGCACCAGGAAGTAATTAGAAGAGGGGAAAACCACTGCATGGGACAAAGGCCATAAAAGAAACAGCACAGGAAAGAATGCTGCGTCTCTTGTGCTTCAAATAATAGTAATTATGGCCAGGATTTCAGACATGCTTTTAGTGGGATTTTTAAGAGGAAAATGAAAACGCCAGTATTTTGAAGGTGAATAGCACTACTGAAATTAGCCTCCATAGTAGCTCCAACATTTCCATGGGGTTCCAACATCTCTCTCTTTCCTAAAAGTCCTGCAGACTTTATGGGCAAAATATGTTATAAATTCATTAGGGTTCATAGTTTTGTCACACCTTAAAAAGTAAAATAGATAGGTTCTAAAGGATAAAAGATATTATTTCAGAAAGTAAAATCTAACTTGTACCATTCAATTATCTTTCTAGTAATGAATTCATGATCCTGAAGTTTCTAGATGATTTATTATACATCTTGAGAAAGCGAACAGCAAACAAAAAAATAGTTCTTGCTTCTTCTCCATCATTAAATGAGAAAAATACCAGATGCCTTTTATAAATCTCTCACTCTAAGAAAACAAGATGATAAACATCTGGTATTTCACAATATAAAAGAAAGTAAATCAGCAAAAATAAACAGCTTCTCCCCCATTCCTGGGCATCACTATAAAATAAAACTCTTATCTTGACAATTTCCTCATTAGCTACATTTGTATTCCCAATGCTGTTGATAACAGGCAATGAAGGGCCTGCATCAGTAAGGCTTCTGCAAACACCCTACCTATGGACATCACAGTTTACAGTCCACTTCCAAAGAGATTTGGTCATTTACCAAATGAGATTTTATTCTCTACATCACAAGTGATTTCCTTCATTTCCCAAGTTATTTTGGAAGACAAAAAAGCATGCCATGAAACAAAGTTGTATCACAATGGTAGCACATAGATGGGATTAAAAACAAACAAGAAGATCCTATTTCCCCCAACATCCAGATATTAGAGTTTCCTTTGTTTAGGTACTATGAGGCATGATGGCTTTATTTCTCCCTGAACACTGTTTCATTATTAACCTTTTCATGTAATAACTTCTGATCTCCAGTTTTTTTTCTGATCTGCAGTTTTAAAAGACATTCTTTTCATAATAGGATCTAGTCCCCATCAACCAAATAGAAAGTCACAAACAATGTGCCGAGATTCACTTCACTTTTAAAAACATTTGAAATAAAATTATGAAAATTACTTGAGAATCTAAAGTCTCAGCCGATGTCTCCTTGAAAAACTTACTGTTCAAGTGATTCAAGGTGCCTTTTGCCTTAGTCTACACTACCCTTTTTTCAATGACAATCATCAACTGAATCAACAGAAGGAACAGTTCTACATTTGACTACTCAGATTCTAATGAAAGAAGTTTTGCATTAATAAGATGAAACCCTACATTCCCTTCTAACTAGTTGGCTATGATGACCTCTGACAAAAACCTGATAGAAAGGAGTCACCACAGTTATTTATTCCATCATCATGACTCAAAGCTCTGTCTCACCTATGCTGTGCCCTAAATTCATGTATTAGAAATGTTTATGCTGCTGGAAGTGGAGAACTCCCAACCATCGCATCTCAAATGCGGGAAAGCACCAAGCAACTCATTCAAAGCTAAATTACAATATTCCACAGTTTGCATCCTCAGCCCAAGGACAGACGTGCCCACTTGTTAAAATTTGTTTTGCATTCTGCAATACAGTTGCCACACAAGCTGTAATTATCACAAATTGCACTGCAGAGAGGCTCCCGCTTTCCTACATACAGATAGCATGCTTTGCACTTCATGGGGGAAAATACTGAGAAAACCTTAGAGTTCAGCTGGAATTTAAAACAGAAGCAACATTAATCAACAGAAGACAGACAAAAAGATCATATGGTGTGACTTTGGACTGTTGCTTGAAGTGTGGTTTACTTTGCTGCTTTTAGGACTGATTTTTTTTTTTTTGGTTGGTTGTTTTTTAATGTTTGTTTTCGTCTTTAAGGTTAAACAGCAAATAATACTGACCTAATGAGAGCCAAGAGAAAAGCTAAAGTCAGCTATCAAGAGTGACATAAACTATAAAACATAATTACAATTAGTTTAAAAACAAACCAAACAATTAGTTTAAAAACAAACCAAACAGCAAAACTCCAACCTTCCCCAAGGACTGAGCAGACTTAATGCAGTCAGTACAAACATCCCTGCAAAGCAGCATCTCATCAAGACTGAGTTTATTTAACCTAAGCAAATTAGAGCATATCCACAACTCCACACCGGACTGGTTACAACCCTGAGGTTAAACACAGCACTAGACCGACTTCTCTATCAAATACTCTGCTGAAAAGATGGAAATCAGTGCTCAAGGCCAGGCCATGCCCACACCTACAGTACATTTCTCCTAAACCTTCTGCTTCCTAAGGGACCTGCTAGTTTTCCTACAACATGCAACACAGCTGAGGTTCTCCATTCCCAGTGGAAAACACATTTGCTCTTTTAACTGAAGTCACACTTGGCTGTCAAAGACAAATATTTAAATAAATCAGCAGGACATAAAAGTCTGAAGTAATATTTAAGTCTTATTTCACACCCTGTGGCTGAGATTGTGTATAAATTTAAAGTATGTTAGTAGTGCAACAATTCAAATTAAGAATTCCTGAGCTCGGATAAGAAAGGCCAAACAAATACTCAAAAAGAGAGGCCCAAACAAAAATAAACAAAAAAAAAGTCATACAGCTTTTGTATTCTAATTTTTCTTGTTCTTGTTGAAGTAATAACAAATGAATAGACAAGTTGTTATTCCACACTATTTCATAAACATTAAACAAGTTAATGCATTAAGATGTTTAACACAAGTTAGTTGTTGAGTTGTTGAGTTTCAAATTAAGATTTTTTCCTTTCCTCCTTTTACAATAAAGCAATTCAAGTTCTACCTTTAAAGATGACATCTGGTTACTACTGTATGAAGAGGTAAAATTTCAAGGACATAAAATCTTAATTTTAGCAACCCATTCCTGTCTATTGTTAGCAGCTTATTTTTGCCTCTATCAATTCAATCAGAGTATTTTCATCAATGCAGGTTGGATTTGTCAAAGTCACTGATTTGTGCAGGAAGAATGGAGAACGCACATGCACACAACATCTGCTTTAGCCTTGAAGTTCAGATGTGCACGGCAAAATAATCAGCACAGCTGACACATTTTACTCCAAACACTTACACAAAAGAAACACTGGCTACTTCACAGTAATTTATATAACCTTGCTTTCAGAGAACTTACATTTTTTTGCAGTGTGGGCATTTTGCTAGTGTGTTAAACCTCAGTTCCATCCACTGTAAAAAGAAAAAAAAGAAAAAGGTTGAAAAATTGACCTGAGAAAATATTTGTTGCACTTCATGTCAAATGTTACTATGAAAACACTTTGCTTCTCAGACTCTATTTGACTTGTTTTTTGCTTTCTTCTATAAATGGGATGCCCTTTTGTCAGTGGCAACATAGGATTGGGATTTCCATGTGAACATTTCCCATAACTTGCCTTAGTATTACAAAATTTGCTTGACGCAATGTGGTTGCATCTGCAGGCATAGTATGGGCAACATTATAATATTAATATGTTTTCTTCTCTTACTTAAAGACTATTCATATACCCTGAATCAAAACACATGTGTTTTCTTTGGCACAATTACAGACAGAAGTATTTTCCAACTTTTTCCCAACCCTTGCATCATTTATGAAAACTAAGTTACAGGTGCACAGAAAGATTAAGGAACATTTAGAAAGTAGGTATCTAAGTTTTACATCAGTGAAACAGAGAACACTGTTGGCTACTTTACATGACTGTTAAAAAGATGATACGTAAAATTGTACCTGGCAGGGTCATCATGCTCAGACTAAAACCTATGTGGGAAACAAGTCTTAGTGAAAGTAATGCCTAGAGCTAACTCAACCAGGAGATACACAGTGATATATGTACTTAAAAGCAGCAGGTTCTGTTAAATTTGATTCTGTGATAACAGAAGTATTAAACAAGCATTTTAAACGTGATTGCCTTGATCAAAGGGGTAAGGTTATTGTTCTTCTCCCTCAAAGCAGTTATTTTATAACTGCAGCTTTCTTCTGTTGCCTTTCTCAAGTGGAGGTTAGTTTGATGTCTTCTTGATGAACTGTAGTTTTCCTCTCCTCTCCCTTCTGAATTTATACAAAAGTCACACTGCCAGCAGGGGAAGAAGCCACAATGCAGATCACCAATGCCTCCATTAGGATCCGCCTTATCTCTGTGAGAAATCAGAAATTGGCCCACTGAAGTGAACAGTGTTATAACTGCTACAACCACAAATCAAAATCAGAGCCCATCCTTGTTGGAAAACAGCACCAACCTAGAGCAAGCACCATTTAAATGCTGGGAAGAAATTTATGATTTTAGGAGCAAAGAAAGATGTGTCTTCTCATGCCTTGTCAGTATGACCAGATTTTGCTATGAGCAAGGTTTCCAGCTGTGGTATTTATACAGCATTTTCCTACCTCTTGAACATCTACCTCAGTTTTATTTACTTGGGGTAAATCTCCACTAAAAAGAAACTTTTTAGTTTAGAATAAGATATTTCTTGATCTGAAGTATCCATTTGCACATTTACAGAACACTATGTAACTGGTATTATTTGTTTACAAGACTTGACCAAACTGATTTAGCAGAGTTCTATTTTATTCCTTAATAAAACTTCTGTAATACTCCCCACCCAAGCAAAGCATTTTAAGAGCATTAATTCTACTTCCACATTCCTGGCAGAGAAGCAAGTCAAGTATTTTTCTGCATCTCTGTCAAAAACCTACTCATTTTCCCTTAGTTCTACACAATGAAAGTGGGATAAGATGCAACTGTCAGTACTGGGGATGGAGAGAGGCCTCACCAGAGCAGTTATTTCAGCTTTTTAAACAGCAATTCCAGAAATAAAAGGGAGTCTAATTCCAGGACCTATATTTTACCTATTTGTAATTCAAGTTCACTTCTCTACACCAGTTTCAGTTCTATATCCCAGTGTAGGCAACTCCATTTGCTTAGTTACTCATGAATGATCTTTCCACCGTTTTAAGATTTCTAATTATTAGCCCAAATTATTACTGGCTACAAACTCAAATGCATTTTGGCTGCAAATGTTGATGTCAAAAAGAGGCAGCAATAATCTGTTTTCATCAAGAGTGACCTGGACATAACAGAAGTAGTAACTGTTATGATGCCTTTTATGCAGACCAGAAGTATTTGTAGAAAAAGAGCAAAATTGTGACAAGACATTCAAACTACAAGAATTCAAATCATTTTAGCACAGTGGAGAAAGGCTATGTTCATGTACATTCTAAATCATGCTTAAGCTGGCATTTTTACATGTATTCCATAGTGCTTTAAAGTACCTAATATTGATTCATGTTGTTAAGAAGTTACAGTTAGATGAAATTTAGCTCTCTGCTGAGAATACAATGATTTTTTTAATTGAAGCAACACAATAACTGAGAGCCCAAATCACTGGTTAGATGTGCTGAAACAGATGAAGAGATGAAGAATCCAGAGCTCTTCAATGTTTCAACTGTGGACAAAACCAGACATCCATCAAAGGAATTACTAGAGGAATGGTCAAACATTTTCCTTCTGAGCCTAAAATAGTTCTCAGTGCATTCAACACAAGACAGTGTAAAAAAAAAAACCAAAACAAAACCAGATATATGCACGTAAATGCATACGCAGTCCTACATACAGCTGCTTCTGCAAAAGAAGTTTCTGCTCCTGCTCCCACTCCCACTCCCCTCTGGTCCTTAGGGAAAGCAAAGTACCTCTGTAGATTCAAACATGTCTACGTTTTCAGAAAAGTTTAATGGGTTTTCTATTCAATTATTTCAGATGAAGTAATTTTCATATTTGATTAGTTCAAAAAAAAAAAAACAAAATTGACAAAGCACAACTGCAAAGCATAGTGCTTAGCCTACAGCCTCCTACAGCTTGCTCCTGGCTTCTTGTCCTTGAGGACCCTCTGAAAACAGGACAATAGCAGGAAGATGGCAGAGAGGGGGAGGACAGAGGGACAGCCCTTCCTTGTCCACCATTTCCAAAGGCAATTCAGCCTCTGACAGCCACAGGACATTTCATGCAGAGGTCCCTCAGGAGTAGCAGGGAATGACTTACTGCTGGCAGAAACAGTAACTTCACAGTCCAAGTCTGAAAGCTCTCGAAAGAGCCCAAACCAGATAAAATTGACAGCAACACAGTTAAACCCTCGTCCTGCCCTCCTTTTCTATTCTACCCCTTTTTCCATTTGTCAAGTCCAAATCTGCCAGAAACAGTAGAAACCTTAACACAGAAAAAACTTCTATCAGGTTACCAAGGGAAAAAAAAATCTGATTAACAAGATGTGAAGTATTGATAGTTCAGCTACAGTTTCCCTTCAGTATTAAGCCATTCTCCCAGCTAAGACAGAGAAACTTTAAGGTACTCCATAGCATGGAGCGTGTTTTTTGTAATTTGTGAAAAACACCCCCTATGTGTAGAGCCAAGCAAAGCACATTACAAAGCATAGTTATGTTTTCAAATAGAAAAAAAAAAACCTTGAAAAGGTGGCAAACAAGCTGATACTCTTAAAAGAGCACAGAACATGACTATTTGACTTTTCCATACCAAGGATTCTAGCTTTACTTGACAGTTAAAAAGTAAATAAAATAGACAAGCAAAGTAAAAGGGAAAGCCTATTGAGTTGCTGAGAGATGCATCTAGCACTACGTATTTTCTTCACAACATGGAGATATCAAAGGGCAGAAACACTTACTTAGAAACTGAATTTCCAGGCTGGCTAAAACACCTTTTTTGTGTTATGCTTCTCTGTTCATTCTCAAATACAAGCAATTTCCAGATTTTTCTTTACTAAAAATTTTATCTGCAGAATCTCAGACTTAATTACAGAAAAAAGCAGAAGCAAAAGACTGCTGGGAAAGCTGTGTAACATGAGGGAAAAAAGGGTTTGTTTCTTGATAACTCAGCATAAAAGAATAGCAAGCTTCCAGTTTCTAAGAGTTCAGAGAGTTTCTTTTCAACATATGAAGTGGAAAATTGGTCTTATCCTGTCAGATAGGACTACAAAGTTCATGCAGTTCACTAAAGCAACCAGAAGATACAAAATCACATGCACAAATCCCAAACTAGAAAACTTAGCCTTTTCAGGCATAACCTAGTAGTTAAAGGCAAAACTAGCCTTTATGGATTTGGTTTTTTTTCCTTTTTATTCACCTAAAGTAGTATATAGTGTAAACGACAAAGTTAATTTGGACTGTACTTCCATACAGTAAATGGAGGAAAAAGACAAGTAAAACTCCCATGATTGTGAAAGTCCCTGAAGAAAGGCCAAAAAGGCAAAGAGAAAACCCACTTCAGCTACCTTCAGTTTCAAACTACTGTTCATCAGCAAGGGTTATAAGAGAAAGGTATATTTTTTAATATATAGGCAGAATTAGTAGACAGAATATTTCTCAGTCATCTCTCTAACTGCTTTTCAGTTAGCACATTACTCATAAATTCATCATCAAATTCCTAGTTTCTCATTAAAAAAAAGAATATGGGCCATCTCCTGCTCCCTGGACTCATCACCTACCATAATAGTTAAGACATTACAGCACACCTGTCCCGGATTCAGCTGGGAGTGTTAATTTTCTTCTTAATAGCTGGTACAGTGCCGTGTTTTGGACTCAGTAACAATGTTGGTAACAAACTAAAGTTTTAATTGTTGCTAAGCAGTGTTTACCCTAAGTCAAGGACTTTTCAGTTTCCCATGCTCAGCCAGCAAACAGGGCACAAGAAACTGGGAGAGAGCACTGCCAGGACAGCTAAGCTTGCTAAAGGGATATTCCACACCACAGAACATCATGTTTGGTATACAAACTGGGGGAATTGGCTGGGAGATGCTGATCACTGCCTGGGGACCGGCTGGGTCAGCAGGTGATAAGCAATTGTATTGAGCACCACTTTTTTCTCTTGGGTTTTATTCCTCCCACTCTCTTTTCATTACTATTATCATCATTAGCAGTATTTTTGTGTTTGTTTCAATCATTAAATTGCTTTTATCTCAACCCCCAAGTTTTAACGTTTTCTCAATTCTCCCCACCGGGGCAGGGGGGCTGGGTGGTGTGCAAGCAGCTGTGTGGTGCTTAGTTGCTGGCTGGGGTTAAGCCATGAAAGAACCTCACTGATCCACAAATCTGAAGTAAAGATTTGAAGGCACAAACCTATTCCATTACAGAGTCTATCAAAGCAAACCTTTCTCTCTCTGCTGGTATAGGTCAACATGAGTGGCATCCCCTAAGCTTCCTTTTTCATTGCACAACATCCACTTGAGTATTCTCTGATCTTTATGTATCTTATAATCTTTTGTTTTAGGCATGTACCACCACTCTTGTGACTATGTGTTTCCTTCAACTGTACCCCTTATCTAGCCATTTCCTATAACTCACAAACCTGACAGAAATTCAACCACTGCTGGATGATGAAGCCAAAGCTAGCTGACTTGTACCCTGCAATCAAAATTCAGGTGTGGCAGCACCTTGTCCATTTAGAAGGCTACAGAGAGTTCAACAGAACAGTATTCTTGCATCCTTCCACTTCAAAATTGGGATCATCTGTCAGTCTCGCATATAAACCAAAACCTCCAGTTCTCTAACAACCTACAGATATGCCAATAGCAAGTGCCATAACCAACTGCTTTCAGGGGCTCATACAGCAATGACAGAACTGCTCTCTTGGCCACTGCAGAACACAGCCACCACTGCAAGCCTAAACAGAACGTGGAAGCCTAAATTCCTCTTCCAGCACTGTCTACTCTCACACCTCTACGCAATAACACAGACTTTGGGCTCTATCTATCCATGCACACAAAGACTGCTAAAAATTTTCTTGAAACACATATAAAGACAACCAAATACAGGCCATACATCCATAGCAATGAGTACAGAAGTTTTAGTTCCTCAATTGATGTCGGAGAGTGAGGCAATACACTCTTAGAACTGCTTACAACAAACAGCTTGAGGGATAGCACTGTGAGGCAAGAAGGAGAATCTGGTGCTTTACTTACAAGGAATGTATTTCCACAGTGCCCACACACCACTCTGGTTCCGTCTGGTTGAACTGGCAAGGCAGGCTGAGCTGGCTGCTCTTCTGGAATCAGCATTACTGGACCAAGAGTAATGATGCGTCTACTGTGTTAAGAACATTAGATACATGTGTAATTAAGCTAGCAAAAGAGAAGGACTATGCATTCAAGCAATTAGCTCAGTCACTACCAAATATTTTTACACTTTTAAACTATAATCTACTTGTTAAACAGGTGATGCACCCAGTTTTGGTCTCTCTCCAAAGTGTTTTCAGTTTTAAAAATATTCTCTTTCCCTATAAGATCAGCCATACAAGCCTAAACTCTATAGAGATCAAAGACTTGCATATTACAGACACACTCCTCAGAAAAATGAAAACTTAATACCCAGGCTGAGCAAGCTCAAGAACTGAAATGTACATACCCATGTGAAACATGTAGAAAGAGTAAGGATCTTCCATAACCTAGTTCTCCTTCCCACACTACTGACAACCATGTCAATATAAGCAGCACATCCACAATTTGTACAGTAAAAATGTCGTTCAAATTGAGTACATTAAAAAAGAAAACCACCCCAGGTTGACGAAATGCCATCAATTTACTTTAAAAGTTTCTAAGTATTTGCTTTTATGTTCAATGTGTTTCCAATTTAATTATACAATTTGTCAGTCCAGAATGACAGTACCCAAATTAACCAACTCAAAACAGACTGAGGATGAGACTTCTTAGAATGAAAGAAGTGAAGGGGAAAATTAAAGCAATATTTAATTTGCATTGCATCTCTCTCCATATACAACCCAAATTGTATTCTGAATGGTCTTCCTTCAATCTGAAGTCTTCCGTTTAGGGCATACTCCCAACTCTCTCCTTCAAACTATGCCAATTTTGCTCAGTTTCTAGCAAGACAAAAGCACAGACTATCTTAGAGAAACTATTTAGATATATGCTTTTGAGATTATTTTAATAAAATTAAGGAGCTCCTGATTTAGTTTAGTTATCATCCATGTGATCTATTACAACTGAACTATCCCATGAACATTTTTGCGTTCTGAGAAAATGTTTGGAATGTTTTGAAGTCCTCCCCAACAGAGCATTAATAAAAAAGAGTAATACCCACAAGTCTCAAACTATGTTTCAAAACCAGAACAGCCAACAGACCAGTGACTAGGGCACTTGGTGGGATAGAGCTCCCATTTATGTATCTGCAGACTCAGCCTTCCTCTCCATTTCTCCTGTTAGAGCTGCACCACTTACAAGAAAACTACTCCTAGCTCAGAGGAATCTTTAACACCTTAAGCTCAATGCTAAGAACAATCACTAAGGCAAACACAGTTACTTCTTTTATAAGAAATGTGCACATTAAAGTTGAGAGCTGAGAGGAGAATGAAGATTCAGCATAACTTAAGAAGGAGATCAGGACTGAAGCCAACCTACTGCTCCCTCTTCCATTTCACTCTGAATCCCTACTCTGAATTTAGTAAAGTGAGTATCCTGTGTGTTTCCAATAACTAAGTCTCCAAGAAATTACAAATGTTAAATCCCAGAAACAAAAAGTGGATTTTCTTCTTTGTTGTTCTTTATTTTTGACTTTTGAAGTAGCTAAAATGGGACAAACGTATCTGAAACTAAAAGAAAAAGAAGAAACTTTTTTCCTCTTTAATCTTAAAAAAATGTACTCAAAATGGACACTAGCACTACCTGTGTCTGTAGCAGTTCAGTAATGCTCTGTAAGTGTCCATGTAAAGACACAAGGGCTTGAACCTCTTTTAGTTTTAAATACTAAACACAAAGACAACAGTTGTTTTAAAGAAAACTATCTCAATCTACTTCGAGTATTTTACTCTTACCAGTTTGGTCTTGGACAGCCTATTTTCCGAGACGTATCCTTACAGATAAGGAGACAGTTACATTGACATCTAACATACTTCTTCCCTGAAGGAGGGTTTTTGATTGGCTAAACAAAAAAAAAAACAAAACACAACCACTAGAGAACACACATCAGAAGTCATAGCAATTCACTTTTTTCCACAAAACAGGATGATAAAGCAGAACAACTTCAGTGAAAAGTTCTTGCTAACAGAGAAATACACTTCCTCTTATAGAGGAAACTTCAGAGTCAACATAAAATTAGAAGCTTTTTCTCTGTTAGGAAGTGAAAATTTCCTCATTAGAACAAACAAGTAATTCTGCAAACTCATGGAAAAAAAACATTCATATTTTAGCAATGACAATTCAAGACTTCAGTTATTTTTTTTTAATGTGAGCTCAAATAGTGGTATATTAAAAAAAAACCAAAACACTAACAACCCAAAAGTAGTCAAAACATCAAACAACCCTTCTTGCCTGGTACAATGGCTTTATTCAACAGTGAAAAGATCACTGTCTGTTTCTTGCTCACTGGGAGAACATGTAGGCATCACTCAACTGTAATCTTATTTTAAACTGTACTGAAATTATGTTTCTCCAACCTGGGAGTCAAGTTTCAATGTCCCTTTCTTACAGCAAATCAAAAGCTGCACAATACTTTGTTTGGCTTGAAACATTATATATTGGCAGGGAAAGTGACTATTAATGGCAGGTTCTCTACTGTCTCTTTAAAGTAGAAAAAAAACTTCCTGAAGTTTTAAAGCTTCCTGTTTGCTGGACATAATTTAAAGTTCTTTTCATACAATAAATATATAATAAATCCATTTAATAAATCTATTCCAGTGCTTTTCAAACAAATGCTTGCAGTAGCACTGTGGAACACTGCAGTATCAGATCTCAAAACTAAAACTGGCAGGACGAAAACAACAGAAGCAATAGGCCAAATAGTGAAGACTTAAATTGAGAAGAGGAGGAGAAACAAATAGGTCTGTGATCGCCTGAAAAGAACCCAGGACTTACACATTTCAAAATTGTTTTATTGTGGTCTGTTACAAGCTAACCAAGTGACTGAATAGTATTTCAGGAGAAAGGCATTCATCCAGAGAGAGGTGTGGGTTAGTTACTTTGTTTCTCCCACTCTTAGAATAGATCAATTCTACATTTCTGTTCATCCCATCAAAACCAATTTTATCCTTCTTTACAGAAGGGTAATTACTTAAATGACATTTTTGCTTTTTGTCCTCCTCAGAAGGAGACAGGCTGCACAGCCAGCTTGACCATGTGAAGACTTATTCTATCTGCTTATGACCATCCTTGTGCCAGCACGCCTCGAGCTCGCACGCCAGCCACACTGGCAGCCAGCTGGGCTGACTGGTCCTTTTTCTTAGGGATGGCAGGAAGGGACCCACCCTGTCCAGGTGAGGACAGGAGTGCTACCCCCACTCTCCTTCACAAAAAGAAAAAAGCTAAAAATCCATTTTACCGTAGCTTCATTGCAGACTGTGCACTTAACCACATGTTGGTGTAGTTTGCCATCCAAATTGATCAGTGACTGGCACACGCGGCAGTTTATCACAGGAACACCGCTGGCATCTGGACTTGCAATGGCAGTGTATGGAGGAGGAAGCTCTGCTGCAAGAGACAAGGAAATCTCAGCTGAAAAGCCAGAGGATCCTAAAACACTTCCAGCAAATATTGTCTCTAGCAGTCATAGCCTCAAAAAAGAAAATAACCCACACATCTCAAAGTCAATGTTTAGTATAAACAGAACAAACCTAAGTTGGCTTTCCCCTTCTTCACAACTTCTGTGTATACAAACATCATCCATAGTTGTAGGTAAAGCAAACCAGCAACACAAACACACAGTAGATCACACCAGTAATGTGGATACAACAAAACTCATTTGGGTAATTTTACTTTCATATCCACTTTTTGCAGTCTTTAGAAAATGCAAGCAGGAAAAACATGAAAAAACCCCAAACCTACTACAGATTAGCAGCAACCAGAGACCGGCTTTTGAAGAAAAAGACCCGAGAAAATAAAACATGACACAGGTAGGCAGAGTCATAAACAGCCTTCACAAATATCTAAAAAGACCGAAACACAGACAAGTGTTTATCATATATCAGCAAATACTACAGGTAGAAACACAGAAAAGTCCTGTTAACAAAACAGGGCTTGGATGGGAAGTGGCATGATATGGTTCTTTTTTGAGTATAACAACAAATTTATGCTATCTTGAAGAAAAAAACCTGAAGTCTCAGAGTTTCTGCTTTTAAGGGTTCCAGATATTTTTCTTGTCCAGCAGCCAAAGTACCAATGCACAAGAAGGTCTTTAGTAATTTAGGATAGGCTCACACAAGGAAGGATTTAGTGGCTTCAGACCTCTGTGGCAAAACAGACTTCAGCTTTGTCAGCCTTGAGCCCACAACAGAACAGGGAGGAAACACTGAAGATCCTCTGAGGTTTAAGAATCACGGAATGAAAATAATTCAACACAGCGTTCTCTCACAAGTTTATTGCCACAATTATTTGGCATATAATAGCACTGACTTTTTTCATTAAGAAGTTCAGGGCTTTTCAGGTAAGCAAATATAGAGCAGGCACATTCAGTAGTTCATATTTCGTTTTTTTTAAATACTAGTAGTTTGAAATGCTCTGCAGCCTTGGGCTTTAATAAGTTTTTTTAAAATTACATCCAAGCAGCTAACAAAATCTTCAGAGAAGCTATGAGAGATCAGCCTACTTCCCGTTTGCCAACAACATTGAACACAGCAGTATCTGCTGGAGGGTGGTGAGGGAGATCACAGGCTGCTATCAAAGCTGACAAGCCTGAGTATTAAATTTAAGCCTATAAGAAAGCACTCATCACTCCTTCACTCTGTCTTGAAGTGAATGTCATAAGCTGGAGGGATGTAAGAAACCCTGTCTGCCCTTCAGATGCAAAAGTCATCACACACCTTTGAAGCAGCATTGCTGTTCAGTGTGCCCTCTTTCTTTGCTACTTGGTCTATATATGACCCAGACCTGTGCTTGATTTTAACTCACACAGGCACCAGAAAAAGATGGATACCTGGAAAGTCTCAGAGTCACATCCAGTATACTTGAATTATTTCAGATGAGAAACAAAATTAACTTATATGCAGAAATACAATTCTGAAGTCATGAGACAAACTGATACTCCATTTCTCAAGCAAGTGAACTTCACATCTTCAGCTTTGATACACTGGTTACAGAAAACAATATCCTTATGAAGTATCAGATAACAGTACTGTTATTTCTTCTGAGGAAAAACATTTGGAAAAAATGCAGCATCCAGAAAAAAAAATTAAATAACAGTATTTTGCAGTACTGTGATACCCTATTTTAAGTAAGGCTGCCACATGCGGGACATGAGACATTACAAGACATTAACAAACAAACACACTCAAGACAAAACCCCAACCCACACACTTTGGCAACTAGAAACAGGCTCAAGCCTACTAGAGCACTCCAGAAATCAGGTTAGAGATTTGGATGATGGGGAAGCAGTGTCTTAGCCACAGTGGCAAAGTCAAGGCTGCTGCAAGGGGTTTTGGCAGTCAGCAGGCTGCTTAACTGCTCCTGCAGAGAGCAGCTGACACTTTCTGGCTAAGGGAATAGGGAGCCAGGAAACAAAAGGCATGTTCAAAAGACTAAATACGAAACTCTCTGTCAAGACACCTCTACAGTTCACTCCCAGCTTTAATGTTGCTTTTCTGAAAAGCAACAATTGTTTTACAAAAGTTCTTGACTTTGTCCTCTCCATTTAAAGTGCGACTTCTCAATTCTGCGAGCTGGGAACAGGGCAGCTGTACTAAGGAAAGGCAAACAATATCTTTAAGGGTACCAGAAAGTGAAAAGAGACACACTGCCACCAACATTTCAGCTTTCCATGATCCTGGAATATTTTAAAAACTGACAACCATACCTTCTATACATTTATAGTTTTCTATACCCTATTTCCAAGTGATAACTCTTAGAAATTTGAAAGCTGGTTAACTGAGGTGTGTGAGCCCCTACACACAGGGCCAGCCACTTCTTCAGCCTCATACTGGAGCTGCTTGGCTTCCAGGTAAGCAGCCTTGCTGTTCCTGACCTGCTGGCTCAGCAAATATCAGATAGCAAGCGAATAATGGCTGCTTTTCAGAGCCATGCTGCAGCAAATAACATTTGCTATGGAGCAGAAAGCATGAGGTATCTTGGCACTGCAACCTTCATGCTTAAAGAAAACAAGCATTTTGAAGAGTTCCAAAAAACAAACCAGCAGAAGCCACTGAAATTAAGTGCAAAGAAAAGTATATTGGGGGGAGGGGGAAGGGAGTGGGGGATAGTGAAAAGGAAAATAAAGGCATTGTCTCAGAGTTAGCTGCTCACTACCCTTTAATAAAAAGGTTTCAAAGCACATTAAGATACTCAGAATGACTTTTTTTTTTTT
>VZTX01005604.1:33906-54447 GCA_013400915.1 Pardalotus punctatus
TTTTTTTTTTTTTTTTTTTTGGACAGCTTGAATTTCAGGCTAACTATAATGTCTAAAACCAGTTCATAAAGGTCTGTCATGCTGGACATGACTGGGTGATAGGCAAGCTTCACATACACACCAGGAGACATTTAATGAGATACTGAATTCCCTGCTGCTGACATACCAGTTTACAGCTATATTATCAATTCTTTTCTATTAAAAAAAAAATTTAGAAAAAAAAATAAAAAAAAATAAAAAAATCGAACAGTAATTAGAAGTTCAGCAAGATTAGCAAAGTCCCCTACCATGCAGTACATATGACTCCCTCCTCACCCCCACAGGACAGTGATGAAATGGAAGACATCCCATTTGCAACCTGAAAATTCCTTGTGGTGCTTGTGCACTTTCCTCCCTTGGTAGTTGAAGGGTGGAAACCACAGAGAACCACTTGCAGCCTACCTGGGTTAGACAAAAATGAGTTTGTTTTATCTGATTTAAAAAAAAGAAAAAAAAGAAATTAAAAAAAAATTCTTTATCATGACTTGGGAGGGGGTGGATAAGGGAAAAAGTTAAGTGATTGATGTCAGAGATAGATTATTAAGAGCTAAGAAAGCCTGGAAAAAGCCAAAAAAACTAAAAGAAACAAACAAAAAAAGCACTGACTAACCACCCTACTCCCAGGAACATTGCTGATAGTCCCACCCTTTGTATATGTTATAAAAAGTTCCTTAAATACTGTGGCCTGCATCCACACTAAAAAGATTTTTCTTGCTTGCTGCCATCATTAAGAACAAACACTGAACCATTACCAGGATTCAACCACTCACCAACTTACAGAGGAAAGGGTCAGCTGGGTCTCAGCTGCCACTCAACAAGGGAAGAGAAGGCTACCTTCAAACCATGGTCTCTCTAAAGTTCAGGACGACATATTGGACACAGTAGATAATTACAGGGACAAATCTATTAATGTACATTCAGGTCATAGTTTTGACACAAAAGGCTTCTTCCTCCTTTCTATGCCATTCCATGCCACTCAGGTGATGCGAATCAAGGAAGCTCTGCAGAAGGAGTTTGCTTTGGAAGCAAACCAAATTTTTCCACAAGAATGCTTCTTTCCTCTAAGTCTAACCTTGTGCTAGGGAGAGAGATTAAAGACCATCAGTTAGCTGGAAAGGTGGTCTAGCTTGCATAGATCCTTTCACTAAGGAAAGCCGACAGAACAAGGGAAGTAGAGCTACTGGACCTGTGTCACAGTTCTGTAAAATTCTGTTCTGCAGCTATCTTTTGTAGTTTTGTAGAGCAGTTCTGAAGTGCTACCTAGTATGTTTACTCGTAGACTGATCAAAAAAGAGATATTCAACATTGAAGAAAGCTCTACGGTTGGTTCCTCCTCACTTTTGGGAACAAGCCTCTTAGCTCAGGCACCACATCCCACCACAGGTGCCCAATCAGTTATCAGCAGTAACTGATGGCCACTGAAGGCACAGGAGGACATGGCTACCAACTGAAAAGAGCATTTAGGGTCTAGCTCATTTCCAGGTCATGAGTTAACCCTGGGTTCATAAAAGAGTCACTAATCTAATGCATTTTAATTACTTTTTAAATGTATAAAGACTTTAAAAATAAACAAAAAAAAGCCCAAGATATTGCAACATATGGAAAAGCAATTATCCTTACAGGAGAAGTATCACCAAGAATAAAAACATCAAACATCAGAGTGTAAACTAAGGTGGATATACGGATTTTTTATTTTTTTTTTACTTAGGGGATGATGCCAATTCTACACAAATTGATTGCAAATAAAGCCCAAATAAAAAACCAAAGCCCCCAACCTCTGCTGTTTTTTAGGCCAGTATTCCTTTGTCCAACTCAATTCAAAGTAAACAGTCAACACCAGCTACAGCCCTAACTGAAATACATTTTCACATCAAGACAAAGAGGAGTAGCTTTCCATGAGTTTAAATATCATTCAAAACAGACAGATGCTCACTCATCCTAGTTACGTGCATGTCATGAATCTATACAGTTAAAGGAAATCGTTAAGAAAGGACCAACATACTGGAGCTCCTGAGATAAGAATTGTAATCTTACATTTTAAAGGGTACTGCTAGCAAAGCTACTCTAATCTTATTTAGTCTTCACTCCTTCAGCTTTCACCACACCTCAATTTCTGGTCTAAAACCTTTAACTGAAAACAAAGCCAAAAAAAAACCCACAAAAAATCCCCTACTAATGTACTTTGATAACATTCTGATTTAAATTTCCTAAGTAATTTTTTTCACCTAGTTATTAAATATTCAGTATTGATCAAGCAGATGATTTTCCTAAGTCTGCAAGAATGATAATACCATATAATTATGCCACGACTACAGATTTGTAACTGCGGTGCCGGACTTGCTTTAAAAATAAAGCCAAAACCAGCTATGGCCTTGAAACGCGTTTGCAAGGACATCCTAGTGGTTTTGGACTTCAACTACCACATTGCACAGAGTCCCTTCGTTATTTCAATGCGACTGCCAGGGCAGGCGCTGACCACACCTGGGCACCTCTGGGCTGCGGCCCTGCGACGGTCACCGGCGATGGCGACCTGCGCGCTCGGCTCCGCTGAGCTCCTGCACTGCGCCCCTCCCGCAGCTGCCTGTGCCCAGCTGAGCTGTTCTCAGCTCCGGATCTTCCACTTAATCCTGCTCCTAATTAATGGGGAAACCCAAGTCCAACAATTACCATGCAAGCTGCGGCATGCGAGCGAGTTATAATAAGCAGACCGGTTCGGGCTTGTTCTGCCCCTGCAAACAATTATTTTAATTTCTTTTCTTTTTCCCCCTGAGCCGCTCAGGCTGGAACGCGGCGGGGAGCACGGCCTGTACCCAGCACGGAGCGGCGTTACCTGTTGTTCCCCACCGGCGCCGGGGCGGGGGCTCCCCCGCCGCCGGCCCCCGGCCCGGCCCCGNGGCGGCCATGGCTGCGGCGCAGAGGGCCCTGCCCGCTGCCGGGCGCGGGGCGGGGAGGCGGCCGGGCCGGCGGCGCCGGGGAAGGGGAAGGAGCGCAGAGGAAGGGGCTGGGAATGAATGAGAGCAGGGCGGGGAGGAGGGACGGCGGGGCGGGCACTGGGCCGGCCGGCCCCCCGGCACGAGGTAATGAGCGGGGCCAGCCGGGGGCGGTGTCTGCAAGTGAAACGTAACAACCTTCTTTCGTAAATAAATTTCCCCCCCTCCAAAAAAAGTGCATTTGTTGAGTTGTGTGTTTTTTTCTCGTTCGCTTGTTTGTTTTGTTAACGGTTTTTTAAGCTCTGTGTTTGGATACTGACATCAGTACCAGGGAAATATTTTAGTCGATTTAGCTGGAACCAGTCGCCTTTTCCAGGACTCTGGGGATGCAGACAGACTGAGGCGGCACTCATCGAGCTGTGATAGCGGTGGGAACTTTCAAGGGCGCTCTAAAAGTGAGGAGATAAATCTACGTGTTGTCAAATCTGCTGCTCAACGGGGAAGTCTGTCCCCTGGTGCCACTGAGTTCCCTCAGGACGGAAGGACTTAATTTCCTTCTGCTAGACAGCCCACTCGGGCACCATCTGGAAGTCTCTGGCAAAGGGGAAAAATAGCCTTCCCCGATTAATTTTTCAGACCATATTGAGATAAAACTGATGTTTGTCAGCCGTGTGTCTTGTCCTGCTGTCCGTCGGTCAGAGTGCCCGGCTGCAGTAGCAGCAGGAGATAGGCACTTTGTACACAAGTGGGCAAGGCTGCCAAGCGGCACCGGCGCCCACGCGATGCCATTAACCACAACCAAGCCACTCCTTGAAACGACTTGCATGGAAGGCAGATGTTTTTGTAAGAACTGGATAAGGTGACATCACGGCCTGAGAGTTCACAAGCTGGTAATATTCCTTCTCTAATAATACAATTTATAAAATAAAACAGGATTTCTTGCATCATGTTGAAAAGTTTCTGTGGGAGCTTTTTTCATATTTTAATCTAGAAAATCAAACTCTTCTACAAAAACAGATTCATGTATTTGAGAGTCTGTGACAAATAAAACATCGAATTAAATGGAGGCTGATGTGGTTTATTTTTCGAAGATCTCAATGATTATTACTTTAATAACTGTAATATGGAATTAATCAACTACTCATCTGGGGTAAAACTGTGTTTTTGAACACTATTATCCTGCAGAAATAAACTCCGAATATCAGCGAGCTCTTATGTAAGGGATAACATGCTACAAGGCAGCTGGTTGTCTTATGCCATTTGTCTTCATCATGCAAGAAATGCAGGAATGTTATGACAAACTGCTCTTCTATCACAAAATGTGGTAACTAACCTGCAAGATGCCTTTTTAGTATAAATTATATTGAGCTTTCAGTGTTCAGTCAGCTTCAAAATAGCTCTCAAGCTCAAATCAATACTTAACAGCTTTTTATTTTTGTGAGGATTTCTAAGGCTCAAGGTGTTTTGTGCCTCAAACTCCTTCTTGATAAGGTACTGTGAGGCTAACCTTGGCAGGTCAAATGTATGTTGTAAATATGACCAGTGAGGTTGTACCGTCAGCACATGATTTTGCTATCACATGCCCAGTTTACAACAAGTACAGAGCTGTAGGGGTTGTTTTTTTTTGAGTCCTATTGCAGCAACTGGCAGCTGCAACCAGATTTCTTTACTATTTTTCTTGTATGGGAAAAGACAGAAAAGAATTTATGCATTGTTAAAGCTGCCAACTAGGCAGCACTGAGTTCCACCAATGCCTGATCCATCCTGATGCAATTACAGTATATTATCTGTGTAGGACCTCTTTCTCCACTGAACTGCTCTTCTGTGCCTCTGAAGAAGTTTTGTAAACCTCAAGTTCACTCCCAAGGACCTGCAGGGAAAGCTATGTCACAACTCAGTCTGACCTCTCAAGCTTGCACATAGAGTTGAGAATTACTGTTATTAAGCATCCCAGCATACTGACCTGTTCTTGGAAATATGACTGTCATCTAAGCAAGTAGCCATTTGGGATTTTAAAAAAAGCATTCCTGTAGCTCCTTGACAACTTTTCAGAGTTCTTCAAACCCTAGTCATCTGAGCTGCTATAGTCTAAATAGCAGAAATTAGGTAATAGTTCAGTCATTTGCCTCTGTTTTTCAGTATTTCGAATCCATGTGATTTAAGGTAGCCAAAGGTCTACAGGATTTTCCAACTCAAACATTGCATCCTGACATGTAGATCTGCTAGCATTGCCTGCAGTATGCATGGGAAGCTGGATGGTATCTGAATGTGTACCAGGAAATTAGGGGATGCACTTGGCTGGTAACAAGCCTTCCTTGGATGTCACTCAGGATTTAAAGGAAGACTTCAAATAGATAATGCCAGGCTGCAGGCAGCATAGGCATTGAGAACTTGCTTCTTTCTTCCTGCTGTTCTTCCTCTGGATGCAACTGCCTTATGATACATGTTTAATTAAACTGCTGTGCAGTTTTCCTTCTGTGAAAATCCTGCCTTCTCCGGTGGGTAGGATGCTCTGCTCTGAGCAGCACTGCTTGTGCCTGAGCTACCTGGAAGACACATCACTATTTGAATTCAGTGTTGTAGCACATGCACGGGTGCTTTTCTGCACTGGTTGCACCCAGGCTTCTTTGACTAGCGAGTCAGAGCACACCCTGTGCACGCCTCAGCCTCCTCTGTGGTACTTGGTTGTGCTGCCAAGGCAGCTCACAGGTTCCCAGCACCAAAGGCTGAGTGATACAGACTATGAATCCAAGCACGTGCCTCCATGGGAAATGCCTCCTACTGAAAACATGCTACTATGCAGCCTTGAAAATGACAGAGGCAAATGAACCAACTATACCTCTAAGAACAGGCTTACAGAAAGTTTCTCAAGGTGTCTTCACCTGTGTCACAGAAGAGAATCACACATGTACCTCTCTCTCCTGCCCCAGTCCTGTTGTTTCATATAAACTTCTGTTCCAAATAAATGAGGACTGAGTAAGGCATCACACTGGTTACTGACAATGCTTACATTTAGCAGAGAGATTAAATGAACCGGGTACAACATATTTTCTTCCTCTGTTCTTATTTATATCCCATGCTTAGTTAGAGTGACCTTTTGAAAATCTTGGTAATGCTCAAGTTTAATTTTTCTTCATTCTAAAATTATCATTCTCATTGATTTTTTTTTTTAAATTTTCCCTAGATAAAAGAATCTTAACTTCCACCTGAGACCAACCAGTGAAAATGTCGAAGCTCGTTGTCAAGTGCAAATGTGTTTGTGTATCAATATTATAAACAACAATAACTCTTTGTTAATCTTGCCTCTTTAATAAGTAGTAAGTGCAAAAAATTATCTCAGGGAGTCTGTTTGTATTGTGCAGACTTTTTTCAGGTACCATTGTAACTTTCTGTGTTATAATTAAGAACTAATAACCTCCAATAATAACTTTTTATCTGTTATTTTTAGTTTCATAATAATGCTTGGGGTCTGTAAGCCTAAACACACTGTGATAGGAGCTGTTCAAAGACACAGAGAAATACACTGACTGTTTAAAAGACAAAAATGATAAAAATAAAAATTCAGACATAATATTGGTTATGCAAATTCCCATAACTTCTCACTCACAGTGTAAGAATTGGAATATGGTCAACGGATTGTTTGCTAAACCAAGTTTCTTCCTCATGGCAAGTATATCAAATAAAAATAGAAGGAAAAATGCTTAGTTCTATATTTTCTCAAATTCACTACGTTGGAAGAGGCACAGTAAGCTAACACAAGATCTGTCTTATTTTTTAAAACTGTAATACAGAGATGTGCAGAGGAACAGCATATACAGTGCACACAAAATACTTTCAAGATTTTCATTTGCAAAGGTATCCTGTGCTGCAAGATCAAGTTTATGACAAGATAAAATTGCATACTGTAGATAGTCTGAGAAATGTAATTACACTACTTCATATAGTATGAGATGCAGGCTGTAATAACTAGTACCAGTTATAAAAATACTTAACTGTAGATTTGCATACTTGGTTTCAGGTAAGGTAATGCAACATAAACTATGATATCCAGGATAGTATTTGAGAGTATATATTGAAAGATAGGCAAGGCTTTTGAAAATACGTCTCAGTTCTGTCCTTTGTGCCATGCCACAACCTAGCACAGACTTCCAACTCCAGATAGGATCAGGACTTGGCATTGATATGCGCAGCCATGTGATAATCTGTGGAACAGTTATTATGCTGAAATGTTTGACTTTTTCTTAAATGTATGTGTCTATAATTTATTCACATGCAAAAGTATACATGCACCATGAAAATGGGAATGTCATACAATTCTAAACACCTTTTTACTTGGGAAAGGGCTTTTTTCCTCTGTAGAAATTAGACAGTAGATCAACAGAGCACAGTAATTAAATATGAATCTCTTATCTGCAGAAGAGTTTTACCTTTAGTCCCATCAACACTGCTCATCCCATTATGGTTGTGTGATAAGTCACCCTCCCACTGGCAAAACACAGACAAGGAACATTATATTATTCAGTGATGACTTAGGAGGTTGACAGCACCTAATGTTGCAGAAAAGGGTTCTTCCAACCCAGTCCTTCCCACCTGCAGGGCTATGGAGGCGGAGAACAGCACACAAGAGCTGCAGGAAGGGTCATGCTCGCTGCACTGACATCTCCTGTCAACACCCTCTGTTCCCAAAAGCAATGGGTAGCATTTGGCCAGTGACTAGACAAGTCTATTTTTAGTAACTTTTTATGCCACATATTCTATTCCTGTCACTACAGAGGACTCATGCAAATGTATGTAGGGCTTCTGCTGTTACAAAGCTGCAATTTCCTGGACTGCATTAATTTTACTACAGTAGATTATGACAGACAGAAATTATAATGGTAAAGAAGTCTTCATTTACACAAAGGGAGACGTCTTCTGTTATTTGTAACAGAATTGCGATTCTTCTACAGCTTATTCATGTTATCATCTTTTCCTGACTGCACATCTGTCATTTCTTTTACAGTATTGGTGCTATTTTCAGTTAACCTTATTTTTAGAATAATGGAGGAATATTCAGTCTCAATTAAGTAGTTCACACTGGAAAATATAATCCTTATTGGCAGAATTGTTTATGGGTTTTAAATTCCTTTACAGTCCAGCTCCATCTCTATGTGTTACTGTAACCGTTAAGCACTTTCTTGGTCATCTTCAAGACACCAGCTGCTTTCAAAAATCTTTATTTAATGTATTAATCTCCTCTTAATCATATTACATATACTCAAGATTCCTTCATTTGTTATTTGCCAGAGATTGCTACCCAATAAGTATTATTATTAAATATCTATATTATATCTAAATATCTAGCTCCCTTTCGTCTGTAAAATCATTCCATTTCCTAACTAATGTCAGTCAAATGGTATTGTACTAGTAACTTTTTAATAAACTTTTAATTCCTTTTTTTCTACTTTCTTTTCTATTATGGAATGGACTATTATTACAGAGAAAATTAGTTTTAAATTTGTTGGACACTTCTAAATGTTGGTATCATATACCATTTTAATTTGATCTCTAATTTTTAGTTCTGAGGGGCAGTTTGACAGGAATGAGGAAAATGTCCTACACTTTTACCTGAGCATTTTTTTTCAGTTTCAAGTGGCTAGTGTTTTTTTCAGTTTCTGGCTACTTTTTAGCCAGAAACACCTCTGAGTCTTTGGTCATGAAACCAAGCAATATTCAGCTCAGTCCATACCTAGACAGGATACATTGAAGAAAAGCAGGTAAAGATCTTAAGTAACTTGTGGTGCTTCACTAAACATCACCTTTTGCTTTGAAGAAGAACAGAGCTGCTGTACCCTCCTGGCACCTGGTGGACACGAAGTATAAAGAAGGAAGCTTCAAATTGAAGTCAAGGTTACAGCAGCTTTTGATCACAAGCTATCCCATGACACATATCACAAGAATAGCAGTATCTTGGTCAAACTCCAGTTTGGGTAATTAAGCGTCTGACTTGAATTCCCTTTGCCATTTCAGTCTCAATGAGCAGCCTTCTTCAATTTCAACTGGAACTCATTTCATGCAACATGCTCATTAAAGTGTACCTCCACTTCAGGAATGGATGAAGTGTTTAACATACAGCTTATTATTTTTCCAGGACAATGAGAAAGAGTAACAAGGCCTGTTACTCTAGTTATTTTATGCGAGCACCAATCTCTATTTCAGATAAGTAGCATCCTTGATGATAATGCTTAGTAGATTTGTGACAACATTGTAAATGGTACTGCAAAGATTGTTACACACAGATACGGATGGTGTGGATTGAAGTGGCACAGTGCTTCTTTTTAAACTGAGCTGTATTTGTTAACATAGTACACAGAGTGTTTGGAGGAGGGGCCAAAGATGGTGAAGGGCCTTGAGGGAAAACTGCATGAGGAGTAGCTGAGGTCACTTGGCTTGTTCAGCCTGGAAGAGACTGAGGGGAGACCTCATCACGGTTACAACTTCCTCATGAGGGGAAGAGGAGGGGCAGATGCTGATCTCTTCTCTGTGGTGACCCAAAGACAGGTGACAGGACCCAAGGGAACAGCTCCAAGCTGTGTCATGGAAGATCTAGGTTACATACTAGGAAAAAGGTTCTTCACCCAGAGGGTGGTTGAGCACTGGGACAGGCTTCCCAGGGAAGTGGTCACAGCTCCAAGCCTGATGGAGTTCAAAGAACATTTAGGCAATGCTCTCAGGCACATGGTGTGACTCTTGGTGCAGGCCTGTGCAGGTCCAGGAGTTGGACTTTGACGATCCTTGTGGGTCCCTTCTAACTCAGCATATTCTGTGATTCTATGATTCTATTAAATGTGATCAAGAGCAGCCATACTGAACTGATGATCCTTGAATTACCAGCAGTTTGGAAGTAAACATTTGAAATCAGACTGGGGGAGAGAAAATCCTGATGATGGCTTGTCTCCAAGACAAGCTTTTCTACTGGGAGCTGCCAAGAAAGACATTGCTGCAGAAAAGAATGTGCAGATGTCAGAAATCTGATGGAATAAAATTCTTAAAGAGCATTCTTAAAGCATTGGGTGCCTTGAGCTCATCTCCACTATGGCTCAGGGTTTTGCAAGACTTCTGTGAGTTAGAAAAGCTCCACATGACCAGATGGGAAAGCAAAGAGTTTGACGGGGAATGAATTTAGTCTAGATACCCAGAAATTAAACTGTTTTTATCTAAATATTGGCTGCACCTGCAGAACCTCTTCAACTGATGCTTTTCAGAAAGAAATAATTTAGTTTTACAGATATGGAGTCCTATTGTGTGCCTCTCAGCATGGGATGCAAGGGTGGCAACAGCTAGTCTAATCACAGCCACCAATAAAGAAGAACTTGTAATTAACCTCAAAACATTGTAGCAATGAGAAGCCAAATTAGAGGCCTGGAGACTCTCCAGCTACTAGAAGGCTGAATTTTCTGCTATAAGAATTTTTAAAAAAAACCCAGAAATAATTTTTTTGTCTGTATCTAGGTCTTATCAGTACATAGATTGTAAAAGGAAAAGTAGAAACATACATTATTCTCCCATTGATGGAAAAGATGTGAGAATCATGCCAATAGTTATTGTGAACTTCATCAGAAGAGTATTACAGCTTTTTGATACAAAACCCAATATCCTTCTGGGAAAGATTAAAACAGAGGTGGAATTTGCCTATCCTTATAAACTGATCAATCTTAAGACTGTCAGGAAAAGATGCAGGTCCTATAACAAGGAGAAAGAATGCAAAATAGTGCAATTAAGGTAGCAACTGAATAGAGAAAAAACCTTTACCAGTACTACAAACAAGTTTCAAGACCCATGGAGCTGAAAAAGGTGCAATGAAATAAGTGTATTTCATGCCATTGCAGCATCTTTGTAAGTAGGTCCCCTAAGGAAGAACAAATAAATATGGAGTCTGCACATTGTTAGCACTTAATGCTTGAAACAGGATTCCTGTGATCCTTCTATCTAAGGAAATGAGACTTAGTTGCTCCATTGTATCTCTGCAAATTCCATTTCGATGTGCATCAGCTTTGTGAGCCAATGAATTTTTTTTTTTTTTGTGATCTTGCTATTAGATTACTCACTTAATTTATAATATTTTGCTCTCTCCTTGTAGTGCTGGCAGATCTTGCATTGTGCTCCTATTTAATGTGCACCAGTTTGGATAGATTCCACTTCCCTTATTTCCTGCAGGCAGCTGTTACAATTCCAGCTCTGCCTTCCTTCCACAACCCCTCCCAGATGACCTGCTGTATCATTTGAGGTCCCTGGTATGCTATATATTATAGATCACAAAAAACCCAAATAGCTTCTGTAAGTAATGTATCATATTTATGTTCTTTGATATGTTCTTTTCATTTAACAGTGATCTAAACCTCTGGGCACATTACTGCAACAGATGACAGAGCAAGAATTAATACAACCCTCCAACATATTTTTGGGGGTGGCAATATGAAATTGAAGAGTTGGGAGTACAAAGGCACTGGTTTAGGATTTCCAAGGAAATGGAAAATTCAGTTCTGCCAGAAATTCAAGCTCTAAAAGCAGCTTTCTTTCCTCCTAAAAAAAAAAAAAGAAAAAAAAAAAAGAAATAAGAAAAAACAAAAAACCAAACCAAAACAATAATCAAAGAAATAGACTCAGAAGGAATAATACCATTTGTTTCTGTAAGCATCACTNCAAAGAAATAGACTCAGAAGGAATAATACCATTTGTTTCTGTAAGCATCACTTGCTTGTAAGTATGGAAAATTATTTTTGTGAAATGCTTAGTAAGATGAATGGAAATACACATCAGCTTTGGGGTTTTGTTGCTTTGGAGAAACGGTTGGATTTTCTCTGTTCTCCTAAATGATACACTGCAAAGGTACAGAAAGCCGTGGCTGGCTGCTTATTAGTTTCTATTAGTCTGGAGATAAAAATTCATGAAGCAGTGTGAGAGAAGGATGGAATGATGGCTGATGTTAAGTACCAACACTGGCTTGAAATTTTTAGAAGTAGTGCTTTTGTAACTGCAGCCCTGTAGTTATAATGTACAGCTTATTCTTTCTTCATTTACAAAGGGCTGTATCCTTTACATGTTCTGCGCCTTTTCAAATAATTCTGTTTTCTCATTTCAAATCAATTGTTGTCTTACTCCATCTCATTCCTCTCCACAATTCAGTTGTAAATTACTCCATGTGAGGAAAGTCTGTTGTCAAACCCTACTGAATCAGCTATTTGTTTGTAAATGTTGGAGTTAGTGTGATAGTTTTCTTTGGAGTGTATGCAGCAATGTCTCTGCATGTCAATCAGAATATTTGTGGGGCCCACTCACTATGAGATTGCACTGACGAGTTTTGGACTTTGTCCATCTGTTTTGTTAAGCAGTTTAAACCATTTTATTGCCCTTGTACTCGTATTTAGAACTCCAAGTCCTTATCCCGGTTTACCTCTTGCTTTGTCCTCCTCTCTGGTTTCTCACTCACGTTATCCCCATTTTCTCTTGCAGCTTTGCTTCTTGTCAGAGATATCTCCTAACTCCACCTATCTATGATAGGGATCAATGATTCTTTGCCTCCTTCTCTGACTACTGCTAGTCCCATTGTTCATCCCCTGTTTTAGAATTCATAGAATCATAGAATAGCTCAGGTTGGAAAGGATTTTTACAAGTCATTTAGTCCAACCCCCTGCAATGAGCAGGGAAACCATCTATTAGATCAGGTTGCTCAGAGCCTTGTCCAACCTGACCTTGAATGTTTCCAGGGATAGGTCACCTACCTTCTCTCTGAGCAACTTGTTTCAGTGTTTTACCACCCTCATATTCCTCTCCCTTTGTCAAACACATCTTCTCCAATTACCTCTTCTATTTTCTCTATTGGGTCTAGATATTCCTTCCTCTTATGACAGCCATGATCTCTCTCTCCAATCATCACCTCTATAGCTCCTTTCAGAGCTCTCAGTCAGTTTTCCCTTTTCTTTCCCTGTGCCAGTGTCACCAGACTCCTTTTCTGAATCTTCTGGTTGTGTTTTCCTTGTCCTTAGTGAACTCAAGCTAGGCAGATTCCTTTCTTCCCCACCAGGGTACCCCTCAGATGAGAGCACTAGAGGTGGACTCCAGTACCCAGCCCTACAGAGAGTACTGGCAGTCCAGGGTTCAGATTTGAGGATGGGCCTATCTTGGTACTTCATCCGTGGCCAGCAGTTTGTCTGACACAGGCAAATATTTTTGGTTGAGCTGGAAAGAATTATGTATGCTAGAAATGATGGAGAGAATTTATAGTGCACAAATCACAGTGCAAATACTTAGTCATATATTTGTTTGGAAGTCAATGTACAAGTAAATGCAATTTTAACTGGAATGCTTACTATTGAATGCTATTTTGAGAGTTTCAGAGATTGTAGTAACTGTCCTGTTACACATTTTAGCAGTTTAAGGAGTACGTAGGGTTCCTCTTGTCTTTTCTTTCATTATCATGAGATATGGGAAGATTACCCAGCAAAAAAAATGTCTGCTTAACATGTTACACTCTCTTTCCTTGTTTTTTAACAATAAGAGCAGCTACAGTTGGCAACTCCACAGTGCAGAAAGTAAATAAAGAGCATAGTGAAAATGAAAGAGCATAGTGAAAATGATGGCAGCTTCAAGGGGTTTAGCAGAGCCTGGATTATTGGCCAATATTCCTTCTAGGACTACACCAGCAAAATGTGACAACATCCAGTGCTAGCCCTGTGAAACCTGACTGACAGTGTCTGCTGAATGCGTTAAGGAACTGTTCTTACATACTGGAAATCCCAAATGTCCAATTTTAAATATTTTTCCTCCTGAAAAGCAGTGTGAAGAGCTGCAGCTGGGTCTTTTCTTTTTGCTTATTGTTTCTGAGCATCTAGAATGCATTCAAGTCACCTCTTGTCAAACAAAGATCACGTCTCAGTCATAGCCAAGAAAAATACCTAGAAGTCCAGACTTATGGGTTTTTATTAAATCTCATCATTCTAGCTGCTAAAATTTAAGAAAGCAAAACACTGCAAAGTTCACCATACATTTGCTGAGGTTGGCAAAAATGCAGTAGCACTAACAGACACATCCCTCAATAGCAATCTTCACAGAAATCAAGGACATCTCCAGGTAACAGCCGCAGTTTCTCTGTATCCCAGCATTTGTAAGAAAACTGTGAATGAGTGATCCTGAAACTATTTGGATTAACAGAAACCGAAGTTTTTTTACAACTTCTCATTTTGCAATTAGAAAAGGTAAATACATTGGTCTTTTTAAGCTCAAAAATATCAAATCCAGAAATAAGCCCCACTATTTTAACTGATAAATATGACTAATTACAGATTTTATTATGTGATTTTATATGCATTGGGTCCTGACTCTGGTCAGATTTGTGTTGAAAAATTACTAGAAAAGTTTCACAGATGAGGGATCTCAGCTGCAATGTCCTGCTGCAAAAATTTGATAGCACTGTTTCCAGCAAACATAAACAAACAATAGGAAAATGTCAGCTAGTTCATTTACTGATATAAGTGAACTTTCAGACAGTATGCAGTACATATACCACACTAGGAGATTTTAGGAGCCTAACAGAACTTGCCATATTGAGCATTATATTCTACGGAGGCTTCATTGCAAGGTCACGTATACTCCTTCATTCATGTAGAATAATTGCAAATCTTACTGCCAGCCAATTTTAGAGCAGTAAAGTAAAGGAGAGTTTACTTACTATTGCTTCAGTATCTGGGCCCAAGTGACCCAGATTCACTGATTATACAGCATGTAAATCAGAAAACTCTCAACAAAACCTTAGCAAAACAACAGAGACATTTCAACAGAATTTCATGTATAGCTATAACCTGCCTATAATTCACTTTCATTCTCTGTGAGAAACATCTTGTAGCTAATAGAGGGAATTGAGACACATGCTGACCTAAAAGTAGTAAGACAGCTTCTTTAATTGACCAATGTTTTATATCATTTAGCTGAGTAAGATTTGGATAGTCTTTACTTCTGTCATGAAAACTGTCGGCCAAACAGCCTATTGGCTTTCCAATTGATGAAATAAAATCAAGATTTTTGGAGAGTGACAGAAGTACCAGGTGTCCCACCTCAGCTTACTTATCAATGATCAAACAACCTTCCTGATATTCAGCATGTTACTAAATTCTGTGACACCACTGGGAGAATGATACTAAAAAGGATGTCAGTGCAGTACTTTAAATAGCCATGCAGGCTTTCCTCCCCAGAAAAGGAGTATGAAAGAAAGAGAGCCACAACAGCTGGTTAATTCACTGTCCAAGTCTGTTGACATCACAGGTATGAAGTGATTGATTTCAGTGACTAACTTGACAATATTCAGTCACACTGCAAAAGTACCCCTTAATTCTGAAAGTTTCAATTTTGTCAGTGTGTAAGACAGACTGTGCTTAGTACAGAGCATCTTACAGCTATGGATTTCAATGGGAGGCTCAAGTTCCTACAGAACAGATAAATTAAGTCATACATTTTAATACCAGAAAGGGCCATTATGGTAATCCATTCAGACTGCTTTGAATTCTGAAAGTCAGTAAACGCTGCTTTCATGAAGCCCATAACTTAGATCTGAGCTAACACATATCCATAGAAAGTATTTCAGTCTTGATTTAAAAACTCGTGTGACAGCAAACCTATCAGATCCTGGATAAAGTGGTTCACAGTTGGTTACCTCACATTTCAGTTTTTGGGTCTTTTTTTTTTTTCCATTTCAGCTTCTAACCATTGTTTCATTATGACCTTATCTGCTAAACTACCCTTTCTACTCAGGAACTAGACAACCTGAGCTTACATGCAGAAAGGCTCCAGCTAGGTGCTCTAAGAGTACCAGAGAGGAAAACTAGAATTTGTGGGGAGGAAAATGCACATGTACACAATCCTGATGTACGTAGTCCTGATGAGCTGGCAGACCAAGAAGCTCCTGAGGAACCAGGGATCCTGGTATAAGCAGGCAGGGCCCCTGGAGCAGGGGCAGGAACAGGCAGGGAGAGAAGGTAGCACACATGCCACCCTGGCAGACCCACAAAGATGTCAGTCCCCATGGTGGCAGTTTCCTCAAATTCAGAATTTTTTCCTTTTATAAGTGAATTTCTGATCAGCAAGCAGTCTTTGGTCTCCACGCCCTAAGCCATACTCACACTTGGTGATACCAGAGTGTCATTTCCTCAGGTCTCAGAAAATGCTTCCTCCTGCTGCTTGGTTGATCCTCTCCAGCTCAGCTGCTGCTTCGCTTTGGTAGGCTCAAAGCAGTCGTCTCTATAACTTGTGATGTGTTTTTTTCAAGCAGTAATTTGATATCAGTTAGTTTATAATGTTGGGTCCTCTGTTTTCAGTATTTTCAAGGCCTTTGTTGTTATGCCACATTAAACTCCAGTTCATAACAGCCGTCTTGGCACAAAGCTCCAGTTCCCAGGACAGGCTCTCACCATAGGCTGATAACAAGTGCCGCAGGCCAGAACTGGGGCACTGAGCCTGTGGCCTGCTGCTAGCAATGGAAGTGCTCTTCTTAATAACTTTCATTTATTCCAGGTTTCATGGTAGCAGAGGAAACTCATCGTTAGCTGGCTGTGCAGCGTGACTTGCCCAGCATCTATAGTACTGCTGCTCTCCAACAGGTACTCAGTGTGCACTAAAATCTCCACTCCCGTGTAAATTTGAGTTCAGCTGTATTAAGTCTTATTCAAATGAGGCTAGCTTTAATCAACCTACCTTCATCAACTTTAAATTACTTTAAATTTGGTGAGTTGAGGTATTTCATGATTAGTATTCATTCTATATTCTTTTTGGTTTCTGCTAATGATACGGGAGAAGCCTGGACTAAAAACAGTGGTCACTACAGGGGCTTCACTGACTACTGACTTTAGTGACTACCCTTTGACTGGGGGTAGCTCTGCTGGAGGGAAGGAACCTCTGCTCCTTTTTTTTTTTCTGAAAGATTTAAGGCTGTAGTCTCCTAAAACACTGGAAAGCTCAGCCTGCTTGACAGAGAGAGTGTTATATGTCTGAACATCTAATTACAGTGTCTTGTATGGTAAAAAGAGGATTTTTTTTTTTTTACTTTGTTGTAATTTCTAAAGTCCTGGGGGGAAAACACCCTGCAATGTAGGAAGTTACATATTACGGAAACTCGCCCATCTGACCATCCTGATGGCAATTTGGGAGTCCCACTTGCACCACTCCAGATTTTTGACTGCTGGGATAGAAGCCCCTTTGCAGCAAGTGTGTCAACTGACCTGACAGGTGCCCCATTTGACTCCCTGCACACCCAACACTCAGACCTAGGTTTCCCTCATCAGCTTGACTCCAGGTTTCCATAGCAAAGTCACAGATGTCATGTTCCTTTAAGTAATTTAATTGTGGTGCAGTGACTTAGAGAGATGAGTGCCTCCAGGGAAGGACCCCCAACAAAGAGATTCCTGGGGTTTTATACCCTCAGTCTGTGCACTAATGCTTCAAGCACCTCTTGGTCCAATGGTGGGTGTTCGTCTGGGGTCTTCTCATTGTTCACTGGGTCCTGCAGAGTCTTTGGGTGACTGACCATCCCTGCCTGGCTGGTGTTGCAGGTCCACATGTCCTTTGTCAGGCAAAAGGTCTGTGCTCCTTCATGGCTCATTGCTTGTGGCTCCAGCCATCCAGGGCACAGTGAGCATGTTACACACCAAGCAATCTGAAGTGGGTGTATTCCTCAACAGTCCTGGTAATATATTGAAAGGAAAAAGAAAAAACTTTTGAGGCATTTAACCATTGCCTTTACATACAACTTTATTACAAGTAACAAAAATAACGAAATTAAGGCTAACAAGATTGCCATAGGGCAGAGTACAAGTTCATAGATTCCTGTACACAAATACTCAAATGATTACAAATACAAAAACATCAAGGATTCTCAGAAGTTATTTATCAACTGATTGATCACCCACTCTTCATTTGTTGTGAGACTAGCGTATCCAGTTTTCCTTTAAATAGCAAAACTTTAAACAGCAAAAGAAGGACATCATAGGAAAGTATATGACCTTCTCATTTTGGTACTTGGATTTTTTAGAGAATATCTTCATTAAAACTTCATCTCCAGGCTATATATTATATACCTGTACTTCAGATGGCATGTGCTGATAGCATTGAGCATACTCTTTTCTGCTCTTATATGCTCTTCTTGCATCTATAAAACATACTGTGTCAACAGAACAGTTTGAAGGCAAAAGCTGACTATCTTCATCTACTGGGGTGCTGAAAAAGCCAGCCGTTAAATTATTTACAATAAAATATCCATCTTTAAGTGGTATTTGCAGAAGTATAGTGAAGGAGCCTGGCATCACAGTGTGAGGGGTCACTGCATGTTGGTTAATTGCCCACAAATCCTGCACAAGCAGCACTCAGGGTCTTCATCTAACCTATTCTGGTTTACAGGCAATACAGGGGTGTTATATGCAGACACACATACCTTTAAAATTTCTTTATCTGAGTATTGGTCTATCTGGTTTTGGATACTTTTTCCAGCTTCCAGGCAAATCAGGTACTGTCTCACAGTGGGCGGAGTGTCTCCCTTGGTATTAATGCATATGGGCTGTGCTGAAACCAACAGTCCTCCACCTGTAGTGGTCTTACCCTAGAATTCTGATAATACAGCTTTCAATATTTCTAGTATCTTCTGTTCACTTTTGAAGCTCTCAGTAATCACACTCAGTCCCATTATTAAATCCATTCCTTCTGGTGATAAATGCAATTCTGCATCTAAGGCCTGTAGAAGGTGTCTCCCTAACAAGCACACTGGGGAATCTTCTACTAACACAAATCTTCCCTGTATCCTCTTATTTCTTAATGTTGATAATACAGGTTTTCTCACATTTTTCCCTGCCCAGTGGCTCCAAGTGTGAATACTTCATTTGTTGTTACCGACCCTCTTGGGGCAAAGTATGAGAGGGATAATGTGGTTCCTGTACCTACCAGAAATTCAACACTGAGACCCACTCCCCACATACTATATGCCCCTGTTGATCTAGGTGTTCTCTACAAATTTTGTATTTCTAATTGTATTGTTCCCTCAAATTCAGTGGAATTGCTGGCCTCTAGTTATTGTGCCTATCTATCCTTGCACAATTACTGCCCCACTTGGTTGGAAGGGCCTCTTAGCCTATGTCCTAAATTTGCACAATAGTAACACTCCATTTCCACATTCCTTCTTCTCTGTCTCTTTCTGCTTTGTGGTTTAGGTCCACTAATTGTATTTGGTCTTCCTCTTTTTCTCTTTCTCCCCTGGCAATTTCCTGTCAAGGCAACATCCATCAGATTTTCCACTGTTTCTCCAATTTCTCTTTTCTCTTCTACTTGCTCTGCTCTCTGCTTTTTCTTTTGCCTGTCATACACAAATACTGCCACACATAAATTTTCTGTAGTTTCACTCCTGGCCACCCTGGAATATGCTCCTTAAAAATACTTCCAGCTGTCTGGGGCAGCCTGACCTACAAAGACACTAATTGCAAGTGCACCATTAAAGTTTTGGGAAGTCATTCCCCCATATTCTAGCAAAATCTGTTGGAGGCAGTTCCAAAAATCTCTAGGATGTTTGTTCATTCTCTGTCTACATTCCATTACTTTAGTCCAGCTAACCCTTCATTCCCCATGATAATGTTGCTTCAACCAGCTTTTGAACTCTTGTCTGACATGCAGGCCCCTCCCCTGCAGTATTATCATTCCAATTTGGGTCATTCACTGGTCAGGGGTTCCTGTTTCTTTCTGCTTGCTGTGCCAGTTCTGCTTTGTTAATAATTATCTTTTCCCTTTCATCTGGCTGGAATAGTTCTTTCAAAAGCACTTGCACTGGTCATGTCCAGTACATATATTATAGTTGAGCACATTTCTTGCTATCTTCCCTCAGCATCAGCATCTCGTTTCACCATAATGCCAAATCACTCAGATTCCACGGGTGTTTGGTAAACACTTGGAGTAGCCCCATAGGAGGAAAGTGAGATGGTTTTGAAGGAGTATTCAGAGGACAGGTGGTGCCGAGGAAGAAAGAGTGCTGGGATTCCTGCTTTGGAGATTAATCCCCATGACCCGACAGGGCGGTGCCACTGCCGGCAGAGCGCCAGGGCTCCTGCTTTGGGGCTCAGCCCCTGCCACCACAAGTGTCACCTTCAGTTTGGCTTCCCTCTGCTGACTTCTTGTGGGGGTACAAAGTGTTGCCACAGAAGCAGATAGCTTCTAGCTTTGGTTACTGTAAAACCTTGGAAAAAACAAACAAACGGAGTCTAGGCAGGAGCCAAGAGAAAAGGACAAGATAAGGCTGTCTTTACCTTATGCAGAGCTTCTAGCAGGGGATTACGTGAGGAGATTGTAATCTGTAGCCTTTAGAAATGCAAAATGTGTAACCCCAAGAGCCACGAGTTTTGTAACCACTGACCTACTGGTTTGTAACAGTATATAAAGATGTTTCTTGTACAATAAAGTTGGCTTTACTTGCACCCAGTGAAGTCCATGAACCAATCAACTGACAAATGGTGCCCCGTGTGAGGAATTTATTAATCACCTAGCTGTGTGTCCGTCAGTGAGCTCTGTGGGA